>JAYRBW010004330.1:0-13779 GCA_036023295.1 Invenusta paracnida | reverse complement strand
AGACAGTGTGGCTTGCAATCCAATGAGTCATACACGAATGTGAAAGATTAAATAAGCTTTACCACGCTAAACTTTTAAGGGGCGATGGTCAAATGGTAAATATTGGAGAATTTAATTAACCTCGTTTCGTTAGTATATTAAATCTACAAAAAGTATTACTTTTTTAATACATGACTATTTATGTCTTCTAATTGTTATGAAAAACTGCCGTCCACGCGCAGTATGTTGTTTCAATGAAGAACATGAAAGCAATTGGTGAATAGAGACTTATTTTTCTAGATACTCATGTCCTGATGGTTATTCAGATCACAGAGAACATTATTCGGAAAGCTTCAAACTTGCGAAACTTTACTTCTGTGAAAATTATTTTTCAAGTTTTGCAACAGACAATTCACCTTTTTTATTTAGATAATCATTTGGCCTCCGAAAGCATTGCGAAATCGAGTCACACAAATTGCATTTGATTCGTCTAATTACAAAAACTTTTGTTGACTGCCGCATAAAAACAATTTCAAACGACTGTTTCAATGCTGCAGCCGAATACTGTTAAAAACTTTCTCGTGTTATTATTTTTTTTTTTTATTAGAAATTTATTCCATTATTGTATTTTTCTATTTCATTAAATGTACACTTGAAATTGGATACTAAATAAGAACGATAGAATTTGTTAATGTACCTATAATATAGTAAAGACAATATCAAAGAATTATACTATACTTAATATTCTTTAAGTTTCAATTGCAACATAAACATATATTACATTGTTGTTTGTTGTTTGTTGTCATAATCAGCATTACCTTAACGATCACTATTGTCCAGAATATTTCTACTTTTTGAAATGTAATAATAAATATTTTGTTAAGAAGTATTTTTAAAATTTTTTCTATAGTTATTATAGTTATTTCTATATGTTTCAATTGTTGTTATCTTTTTGTATGTTTTGTTGTAATCAACATTATCGATTCAATAAACAATTAACTGTTGTTTCTTGAATTTGTTCTAAGATATAACAATAATTAGTTCTTTAATGATGGTGAATTCCGTGGGTGATTTGGATAATATATATAATTTACAGATCTTACTTAATGGAACATGACATATTAATATTTTATATGCGCAAAACTTATTTCATTTTAGTAGCATTACAAATAGTTAAAAGTAAATAAATGATGGGCGCGTTCGAAAATTATCGCAGAAAATAAGCTGTATTTACATGTAATACATGTTATTTCCCAATATATAAATACTACAATTATTATAAATAATAAATATATACTATAACATGTTTTTTGGGGGTTATATCAGTGCATATTAAAATTAACATTACTATTAAATACGCTATATATAACACATACTTCGCAATCAGCACCAGCTATCGATTATTTTTAGACGCTAGCTGGCAAAGACAATTTTCTCATTGGCAAACAGTCACACTAAATTTTCGTCTCACTTAGTCTAATGATTCTTTGTCTATGGTTTAACATCAGATTTTAAAGCAATATTTTTCAATGAAAGGCTAAATAGCTGAATAGTAGCAATGTACTTTAAGCATATAGATAGAAAGGCAAATTAAAATAATTCTATTAAATTAAAACCAACAAAAATTAATTAAGGCAGGCAGTTTATACAAAAAACACATTTTAAATATACATATAAATATAATTTTAAATATACTCGGTCTATAATTTGATTTTCTTGTAAAGAAAAATATATCATACATATTGTACCAAATTATGCCATATTGTATACACTGTGTATCATTGTCCAGTAAAAATCGCCCATTGCATTAAAATAAAAATACATTTCAATATATACAACTACCTATTTTTATCTCGACTAATTTAAATGTTTAGCTCTCTAGTTTCCTTATAAAATGATTAGTTCCCTTTAAATATTGACACCAATCTCGTAGTAATACTGTAATATGCAAGCCTCACATGGCGCTTCCGTGCGTACTCAGCTAAATGAGTTGTATGCGGCTGTGTTGATCGTTCATGTATTTCTTTTCCATATTAATCAACAAGTTAATATTCAAAAGAAAGTAAAGGTCTCATAAAACGCAATATCTCGGTGATTCGAGCAGCTAAGGAAAAAGAGTCTGCACCGCAAAAATCTCTAGCAGGATTAAAGTATGCTTTAACTAGGACTCCACTAAATTTGCTTACATTATGATTTAGTTGAGCTTTCATATAAGTTTTGTTGTATCTCACCTATACAAAGTGAGGTAGTGCTGTTAACCCTGTCCCCACCATGCTCTAACTGTGTTCCTTCATATACACCCCCGATGGTGGTGGACGATATTATAGGGTTTTAGCCCCTTATAATAATTGACATAAACAAAGATATTCGGAAAACAAATTACATTGAAAAAAATTGGTCAAAAAGTATGTTTTATAAAAAATAGATAAACTTGATTTATCTTAATTATTTGAATTAATTTTGAAACAAAGAAATAATGCATATTTTTCATAGAAAACTCATTTTAATTACACCTTACGATTTTTTAAATAAAACTAATATTCAGTACCAAAATTAGAATATGATAGAATTTGAGAAAGATTGCTTTTTATTTAAAAGTAAAAAATACGTTTTACACATTTTCAAATAAAAGGGGGCATTTTTCGAGTGCGTTCAAGTGACCCCTTTGAGTGCATAATAGCAAACGGAACCAAAAATCGACACCACAGTTTAACTAGAAATTTTGAAAGCGCACAAATGTCCTGGATGGACAAAAGACACACACACACACAAGCATTGAACTAATATATGTATAAAGAGGGGGTGTTTTCTCCCCTCTAGTCTCACCAAAAGGTCGGATTGCGTTGTCAGAAACCTTGAAAGTCGAGCTGACCTGCACATTGTTCCTAAAGAGTGCGAAACGAAAAGAGCGAGCAGCTGGAAGAATTCTGACCAAGAAGCCGACTTCCGACTGAAGTGGGGAGAGAGAAATGGCAGATATACAACCATCGAAATAGAAGTGGAGTTTCCGATATGAGCGTTTCCCCAAAACCAGAATCATTCGGCGTTACCATATAAATTAAGTAGGTCACGTATATCTGATTCCCGACACGCCTCTGCCAGTGTACAAATCGAAGTGCGTAAATAAATTTGAATTTATATAATAGTGAAATGGTTAGTTTTAGACGAGGAGCCAGCAGGGGTCAGGGTAGCTGATTAGCGAAAGAATTTCCACTTACACGTCATTGTATACACCAAGGGTCTCTGAAATGAAAGGCCGCCGGGTACCCGGTGGTGGGTGTGACCAATTGGGGCCCATATTTATGATTCCCCATATTAAATATTGAAAATTTCCACAAAAACCCATATTTTTAGGGAAAAATAATTTATTTTTTACTTTTAGATAAATAACATATTTCCTATCAATTCGTTCCTCTAAATGTTTCTTAACATTTAAAATAGAAATTAGCTTCATCAATTTTATAATTCAAATTCTAGATACTTTAGAATATTGATAATTAGACCATTTTACCCATAAAATCCTAAAACTGTTCTAATTTTCAATATTCTAAAGTATCTAGTATTTGAATTTATGGAGCTAATTTCTATTTTAAACGTTAGAAAACCCTTTGAACAATTCAGAACTATAGGCTCACACTACTACGTCACATCCACCACCGGATACCCGGCAGCCTTTCATTTCAGAGACTCTTGATGTAACGTAAATTCTTCCGCTTTTCAGCTACCCTGACCCCTTCTGATCTATTTGAGTAATATTTGCTTTCTTAGTTTTTATGTAATGTATTTACAAATTCATTTAAAATACATCAATTTGCTTTAAAATATCTATTTCCGTTTGATGCTCCATTTTAAAAGAAAGATCGACAAAAAATCGTTAATTCCAAAAGTTTGCTGATTTCTGGAAAAAAAAAGAGCGTTCTTAAAAATGTTCCACTCTCATTTCTATATGGATAACAAAATACATACGCATCATGCACAGGCTTGCTGCAGTTGCGCGTCATTTAAAATGAGACCAAATGTGCATTAATGAGCTGCAGTCTACTCTCCTGAGGCTCAATCAGAGTTAGATTATAAAAACACAAATCGGCCTGGTCTCCTGGCCCTCTAGGTTTTATGGTATTAACTATTTATTGATCATTAGGCATGAAGTTTAGTATAAATAAACAAAAAAGTAAATTGTCATTAAATTACTGTTATACAGCTCAGGCATTAATTTCTCAAACCCTAATTTTCACAGATAACCAACAGTTTTCTGTAGCTGACAATTTTTGCAAATCAAATAATTATTAATACTACCAATAAGAAAGCATAAATTTTTTTTTAATACTTCAAAATTTCTACATTTACATATATATCCGAAATTAACAGTTTCTGTGAGAATATTTATTAATTAAAATCCTGTTTGAAAGTTGAATAAAAAGTCATTGCAAATATTATTAGAAAAATAGTTAAACTGCAGAGGCAGAATAAAACAATGACAATTTGCGTACACAAAGGATGTAATAAAATGTTGGGATTTTATTTAAAGTATATTTTCCATTTAATAGTGACAGATTTTATTATGCTGGAAAGCCCTTGTAAGGAAATAACAATGGAAGCTTTACGAATTTTAGATTTAACAAAGCTTCATTAATTGACAAAATTTAAGACAAAGTTCATAAAAATGGAGTTATGCTTAACTTGCCGTATTATTTTCATAAATTGGTATTTTATCAAAATGCCAGAGCATTACGTATGTAATTGATATAAATTACACTTTTCTTGAACTTAATTAAACCGCCAGCCATTTATGTCCATTACCATATATACGTACATTTGAAATAAGGCTACAGTACTAATTAGACGTTATATTAGAAATAAAAGTTCTATAAAAAATTTACCCACCACAGAACACTAACCCATATAATTCACATAAGTCAGGCATGAAGGCGAAGAGAAAGCGTTATTCATAAGTCACCGTTTTATAAAAAAAGAACTTCAACTGTAACAAATCATCTTTTAATCGATCTGACATATGTTTACTTACGCCTATACCTTTCAATAAAAATAGGGATAACAATCCTTACATTTTTAATTCTTTCAGCTCTCAAGTAGATGCTTTTATTTGAGTCAGAGTTTTTCTTGACTCTGATGGTGTAGTCATCCGCAAACAGGTCTAAAGGGCATAGACGGGAGGGAATATAAAAGGAAATAATCAAATTTCTTTAACATGTCCAAAGGGAATCATATATATGTATTTATATATTACAATAAAGTGTTATACAGGGTGGCGCATCAATACCAGAACCCAGATAAATATAGTAAATGTCAAAAGTCGAGTATCCAATTATTAAACTATATTATGTAGTTACAAATAATTATTATGATACTGTATATTATCACAAAGATATTCATTCATTTTAAATGTCCAAATTGTTTTCTTTCAGCTGAGATACAGTCCTGGAAACGACGCACAACACTGTTAGTAACTTTGTGGCATAATTCGGGAGTAATTTAATTCCAGGCAGTTCGTATGTTGTTTCTAAGGACGCTTTACAGAAAATTATTCTTTTAGTACCCCCAAAGGAAGACATCGTGTGGTGTGAGATAAGAATAACATGCTGGGAACTCAATGGCACCTCGCCGTCCTAGCCATTGATTAGGAAATGTCTCATTTAACCAGACTCTGATTCGATAGGCATAATGCGCAGGTGCGCCATCTTGTTGAAAGTAGAGGTCATCTATATCTTGTCGATAAGCAATGGTTGGATAAAATTGATTTTGAAGCATTTCAAGATAGTTCGTTCCATTAACTGTGGTATCCAAATAGAATGGGTCAATTAATCCATCGCTACAAATGCCTCCCCAGACTGTAATACTAATACCCGGCAAATTATCTTCCTTCTCTAAAATATCATGTGGATTAGCATCGGCCCAGTTTACACAAGTATGCCAGTTCACTCTCCCATTTCATTTAAACTGGGCTTCGTCACTCCATATTATCTTATTCACAATGTCCTGGGATAATCTTCATAACACTTTGCAGAATTCAAGCCTCCTGTCATAATCATCTTCATTTAAAACTTGAACAGGATATGAACGGTAGACTTTTAAACCTACATATGTCATTCATTATATACGAGACAAGGATCGTCTTGATATTTGCAGTTCAAGAGAAGCACGACGTTGAGATCTTTTGGGACTTTTAACGAAGGTAGCGACAACAGTATCAGTATTGTCTTCCATTCTTACTTGACCTTGGGTGTCCAGGTCTTTGAGAATCTGTCACTGAGCTAAACAGTTGTTTCAAATTTCTTAACAAGGGTATACATATTTGATTTTGAAGGAGGATGTGTGTCGAAATGATTTCTCCAGTTGTCTGAAACATTCTTGAAACATTCTTGTAGCTACAGTCGATTAAATAATATTACTTAATAACATGAATACTTTCATTCAAAGTTAAAAGCCTTGCAGCATTCATGATCGTGTGAAGAATGCGAAGTAATTACAAACCAATCAATAATAGACAGTTATATAAAAAATTATTTAAATCTTTTCAAACGTTATTTCAGAATATTAGCAAAATTTTAAATTCAAATCAACCATAATAAGTTTTGCGTTATTCAATCAATACCTATTATAATAATAATTAATAGACGCGAAAATAATATAAGGTTATTAAAATATTGAATATGTTGCTGGGTTCTGGTATTTATGCGACACCCCTGTATAGTATTTACTTAAACTATGAGACCATTTAAACTTCACCTCAGTTTCCGAAGATTTTCCAAATTAATGAAAAAAGATTGAGCGAGGATTAGCATATTGTAAAAGGGTATGTAGTTATAAAGACCAATGCACACTGAACGCAGGGCGTCGCGGCGCGTAAAAAGGCTAAAAAGCATTTGGGGCAATCTTATGAGGCAATGCACACCAAAGGCAGCCGCGTGGCTGAAAGACGCCTGTTTCATATCGATTGATCGATGAATCGATAAGTGTTGAAATAACAATCGATTTAGGTGTATATCAATGGGTGTTTTTTCTAAAACCGGGAATTTGTCCCTAAACTGTACTGAATGCAACATACCTCAGCAGCATAATAAAAGCGATATACTCACTTTTTATGGTACTTATAATTATACTCAGAGAATCTGAAAGAGAAAATTTACACTAATTAAATGGTGTGCACCAGTGAAATATCCTTCTAGGTATAAAATGTACACCTAAAATGAGTAAAATTTATAAACACACGAATTGTAATTAATACACTCTTTTCGGAGTAAGTGTATATGCGTCTTTATTGTATTAATTTATTACTCCAAGAAAGTTAAAATTACTCCTTTGAAGATATTACCAGACTTACAAAAGGGTGCATCTATTCATTATAGGATATAAATTTATTCCACAGAAAGTATACATCTACTTTTTTATAATAAAAAGTAGTAACTTCAAAAAAATTAATCTAAATTTTGCTAAATGACGACCTTTCGTAAATGAAAAAACAAATTCCCAATAATACTTGTAAACCATGAACGAGACACACACACACACATTTCAATATTTTGTATTGACTAAAGCAAGTACAGGAAACACGTATAATATAGTAATAGTGTGATACATAAAGCTAATACATAATATTATTTAACATAAATTAAATCTATGTAAAAGTTGTACACTACATAATTATCACATAAAACTAAAAGTATTTAATTATATTTTTTCTATCAAAGAGTCTTTGGTCTCAAAGTAAGTAAATAGTTAAAATTAGTTTTTAATTTAATTATATATCGTAAAAAGTATATTAACAAAATTTATTATATTTCTTTTAAATAATGTATTGTTGTCATCTACTACTTTTATATACCGGCAAAATATTTCAAAGTCATACCAATAAAAACGCACTGGAAATAGTTTTATTTCATGATAAAAAATAAAAAACCACTCTACAAGTTATCCACATGATTAATGCAAAAATCTACGTTTTGATACAACCATAACAATGAGGGTATTAGCTGAATACTTTAAGTTATACTTACATATTTCAATAATAATATTATTTCATCCTGAATATTTAATATACATACAATATTATGTATTAATATTATGTAACACTTCTGAAGTTATTTGTATTTAAAGCTATGTACCAGTTTTCTTCTTAAATTAGATTTGAGAATTGCAAAGTGTAATATTATCACACTTTACGGTATAAATACCATAGATATTTGTTTTAATACTTAACCCTGACTAATATCTATGATAAATACAGACTGATTTTAGTATTTTATGTGTAAACATACTCTTATTTATACCAAAATATTCCTCTAGGGAATAAATTAAATCTTTCAAATTAACTGTGTAGGTATTCAATTGTAATCTAAAAATAGATACCTGGGAAAACCAACTTTTGAAATGCACAAAAACGCGTAAAGGTATGTAGTATTGCCTCACTCATATTACCTTCTCTATGACGCATTTCTGTGTGTGCAATAAGCATGCATATTCTGCCTCTTACTTTATCGTTTCTGTTGTTCTATACTTTAAATGTTTCTTTAAACATGGGAAGTTGTAATATTAATTTGTGGAAACAGTGTGATATAATGTAATATAAATAAATACAATTTGTTTCTTGTCATTTTGTCCCTATAAACGTAAATGAACTTGTTCGATTAGACAAGCTGATTGAATAGTAGGTGTTTAGTTATATACTTACCAATCAGATCTGACTTTATATGTACTGTTCCTAAAGTGTACTGAATGCAATATCGTGCTGCTATTGTGCTATGCAAGTTTCACTAAATTAAATATATTCACATTTATCCTTTTTGTCGCTGTGTGTGAGCTAATGGCGTATTTATAATGCATTACTTGAATGTAGAAGATATTTCTAATTGTATGGCACTGCCTATTTAATTTCATGTTTGCTATTATTTCTGATTTTGATTGCTTTATTGGAATTAAAATTAGGTAGTATAGATGAAATATGTTTTATATTTTATGTTAATAAATTTGCAAAGTGATGCTTCAATAAACTGCTAATTTTCTTCAAAATCATGCAATTACGAAACCCTTTGGCATCATTCATTCAAAAGTAACATAATTTAATTGTCCCAAAATAAAATGAATGCAACGTTAGTTTTTATGATTTCCCTTCAAGAATGATTACTCGTTATGTTTAGAACTTTCGAAAAACAGTTAAAACATTGCCCATTATTGTGTATAAACATAATTAATAGCAATTAGTCCTTAATTTGTTAACGAAAATAATTGTTTCCTTTTTTATTATTAATCACTTTGTTAGCATGTCGAATAGGATAAATAAAACCCAACTTCTAAAAATCGTATTGATGGAAGTTTTTGTTTCTAGTTAGCACTATACTATCTAGCACTTGACAAATAATAAAGTATTGAAAAACGAATTTCAATATCGATAAAAATTTAACATTCTTTAATTGTCCCCTAAAAATGTAGTGATTGCAACTATAGTATACTAATCAAGATGTTCTATAAAAAACGACAACTTTTTAAATTTCAAAAGTACGCATTTATAAAAATATAGAACATTTGCAACATAAATAAAATAAATAATGTGAAATTAAAACATAATATAAAATGTCACTTATTTATTTTTGCATAAACGCATTTGTGCCCGTTTAAAAAAAAGAAGCCATATTTCAATAATTATTTTACACTGTACAACACATATGTAGATAATTTTAGAGATTACTTCTGTAGAGGGGAATATAGATACATTATACATTAAGGATGATAAACACTATTATACACTACGTGCCAAAAACAATGCTTGCAGTAACAGTACGACGGAAGAACATTGGCAACGTGAGCATCTTGCACAAAATCTAAGAGTGATGAAGGAAGAGTGTAAGAAAAGTGGATTTCAATAAACATTGAAGAGTGAAGTGTGAAGATTGAAGAGAGATTTTTGTGACTATTTTCCACCATTCTTCATGTTTTACTTTCACAAAGGATATGAAGAGTAAGAGTGAAGTATGGATTTATGGAATTTCCTTAAATCCTGACGTCTAAGTTGAAGAGCGGTAGAACCAACATCCTTTTAAAACTGTATAGTATACTACTACTACTACTACTACTAGATGAAGAAAACTTAGATGCTGTCTTACCTCGTCAAAATGTGTTTAAGGAAAGAATTAATTTTAATTTAGATGATTTTAAAGAACGTTTTCATTTAAGACCTACACAAGCAGATTGTGCTTCAACTTTTATTAGGGACACTTTGCAAACTAAAACAAATCGCAACCATGATCTTTCTTCAAAGGAACAACTACTTGGGACTTCAACAAAAACTGTTTCAGAGAGATCAGCGTGGAGCCGACTGCTGACTGGAAGTAGACCGAACAAGTTAGTATGAATGGATGATGACATAAGCACCAAGGCAACCCACGCTGAGATTGTACAGAAAGTACAACGAATTTGGATGAAATAGGGAATTACATAATTATATAAAGATATTTTGAATGATCAAATATAAAAACAATTACCGTGGATTTGAAGAGGTGGTGTATTTGTGACAAACTCCATCTGCCCGTTCTGAATATGGCAGTTTGTGATTCTCTGTGAAGGATTAAATTAGGGACAGGGAGGGTATAGAGTAATAATAGAAAGCTTCAACTCGATTAATGATTTGTCTAAAAACTCTCACATAAATAAATAAATATAAACAAATGGCTTACATTTTTTTTCTGAATATAAATAAAAATAGATATTAATTACAACCTGTTTACACTGTTATAAGCTCGCATCGTCCTAATAATTTTCTTTTTAGCAATGTAAAAGACATTTTCAAAAAATGTACTGAAAATAAACTTTTTCACTTTATGGTAAAATGATAATGCATTAACGAAAAAAATCATTAAGAGTTGAAACTTTCTATAATTATTACTCTATGAGGCAAATGTGGGCAAAAAAGCATTAGTTCATAGTAAAAGTAATGAATAAAAGTTTTGCAAATGTATTTTCATATAAATTGTTAAAAAGAATTTCTACTCAATTTCTCATCCATCACTAACTATAGAAGATGTTGGGAATTAAGATAAACTTGGAAATGAATAAATACAAAATAAAGTATAACAATTTTATATTTTGTAAGAATAAAGTCTGAAATCCATCCTAATTTTTAAACACAAAAAAAGTATTAAACATTTAGAAGTAAACTAAATAAATGTAAATGAAATATTATACAAAACATTGTTTACAACATAGATTTATCTTTTAAAATATACTTAATTCATCTTTATTAAATAGCATATGTCTAAACTTTTTAATAACAAAGCATCACATCAAAATACAAATTATCTATAAAGGATAATATAGTAAATATATTATTTTAGTATTATTTTATTAATAGTTTGTCATAAACTTTGGTAGATATTATAAAACTAATTATTAATCACTTTTTACAAATTGAGAAATAACATATGGCCAAGTAAGAAGTGTTAAATGAATACAAATGATATTTCGAACATTTATCGATTAGTACTGGTACACATCATTTGATTAAATTAAATGCCAAGCTGTTTTATAGTGCAGAGTGCAAAGTGGAATTGGAAACAGATCTGGAAGTTGTTAAAGTATAAGTGGGTTTTTATATTCATATTTTATTTAAGATACATTTTTTAATTTGAAAGGTTTGATTTCAATTTCAATTTAGAGTAATAGAAAATTATAGAAAATTAGTTCAAATTTCCCAAGAGTCTACCATAAAATACAAAAACATAATATGGCTTATAAATACATAGGTATATAAAACATCTAATATTATTTATACTAAATAAATAAATGTTCTTTGTTACATAAAGAAGAAGTAATCATGCAAAAACATTATTTTATTAAAAAATTATAGTATCTTCAATTGCATTTTAGCTTAATAATATTTTTAGTTCTAAGAAACTAAAGTGACTATAAATGTCTTTGACAATTGTAAACTGCTTGTTATAAAATGTTGGTCTTTAAATTAAATTATATACTAAAGTCCTTTAAAAATCGCTGAGTTTTTAGATAACACTTATCTGATAGTTAGGGTAAGTTGACTAATTATCACACAAGGACCTTTCATTTACATGCTTTTTAATTTTAATCATTACAAAGAAGTAATCTCCACTATATTTTTAATAAAAACATTCATAAAATATTTTATAATACATATTTGTATTAAAAGAGAGATTAATACATTACCACATTACACAAGACATGTATAATTGAATAATTAAAGTTAGGTTCTGGCTTTAAGTGCAAGTGCAGTACCAAAAGGCATACAATTAAGTAGAGACCTTTTCTAAGACATACATCTACATTTTGCTGTTTGTTGTGCACAAAAATATAATTGTATTGCAAAAAAATATAATACAGATTTCTGTCTTGATCAAGAGAGCAAAAAGTAAAAAGAATTATTCTATTATAAAGTGAAAAAGAAATTCTCTTCAATAAAAGTGTTTACAAAAATATAAAATAGTTTCATTCTTTAAGTTCTTAGAAACTGAGGTCTTCATCAGACAATAAAAACAAATGAGTTAAAACACAGTGGACTAAGTAATTTGTAAGTTAGTTGTTTTATATTTATTATGTATCCTGGATGAAGGTCTTATATGCAAAAAATGGAGAATAAAATTATTTCAATATTTTAGATTTTCTAATTTTTTAACAAATTTACTGGTGTGAGTATCAATTTTACTTTATGGAATTTTACTTTGCCATGGAAAAAAGTTGTAACAAAATATTTCAATAAATAATAGGAGTATATAATACAAAATTATATATATATATATATGCCATTTATATAAACATATGCCATAATATACATAAGTAGAGTACATCCTATTATTGATGTGTGAAGCAAGAACTCATTGCATAAAAATAAATCTGCATATTGATATATATATATATATTTAATTATTTAGCATTAATTACTAATCTGTTGTAATAACTCACAGGAGAATCATGACCAGTGTAATAGGGTAGCTTGAATATAAATTGGGTTTGCTACATATATATACCCATATATATGTAGTATAAATAAAGCTTGACTTACTGTGAAATATTTACATGCAGTCTTACTAGAGCCTAGAGATAGTATTTTTGGGAAAACTGTATTTTAACTGTATACTATTTTAAGGGGCAGATTTTATAAAAATATACTACAGGGCTGGCCTTTATAAACCGTAACAAGCTTTTATTTCGAATTTTTCGATTTTCTGAAAAAAGAAAGCCATTTTATGCATTTTTAGTCAATAGAGAGGCCATTGACCTTCTACTGTATCAATCACAATGTGGTGGCTTTAAAAAGGGCCGTTTTCGCATTATCAAAGAGGTTGAGGGGTTTGTAGTTGATGGCCAAGGCAAGACCTTGGAGCCATGCCATAGTGATTCTTGCTTTGTGGGCGGTGACATTGTCTTGCTGGAAGATCATCATAGGCTGAGCAGGGAAAAATAGCTCGAACTTGTCCTCCAGGATCGCGATGTAGCCTTTTGCTGTTATGGTTCCTTGGACTCGGTGCAGGTCCAGAGGTCCCTGACTGGAGAATGCACCCCATACCATGATGCCACCGCCTCCTCCTTGCTGCCTAGGCTGAACAATGTCACTTATACAGCCTACACCACATCTACTTCGGAAATAACCGCGCTGGGTGGTCTGTACGAGGTGCCTCATCCGAAAAAAGAACATTTCGCCATTCAGCAACAGTTATGTCAACTCGCTCCTGGACCCAGGCAAGACGGTACCACTGCATGATGTCTGGCAGTTATTAGTAGCCTCTTTGAAGCAATGTAGCTGTAGTGGCCTGCTGGGAC
>JAYRBW010004319.1:0-13781 GCA_036023295.1 Invenusta paracnida | reverse complement strand
TTATATTGTATTGTATTCTGCCTTTTTAATTTTCTGTTGTTCTCAAAAATTCTCAATTGTACATCTTACGCATCTTAGTATTTTATATCGATTTTATGGTGTATTCTTGCGTATATTAGCTTTAATTTCCTCTCCACCACTCAGTTTAATATTACTTCTTAATCTGTAAATTCTCACACAATGCTAAAAAACGCTTTTATTGCAAACGTTTTCTAAATATAGTAGCGAAATTTTAGTCAGGATGATTTCAGAAATTGAAAATACTTGCCTTTGAATCATTACCAAATATTAATATATCATTGCGATTTATTCAGATTAAATGCAGTTCGTTTTCCTTGACAACATCGACGCATTCCTGTAAATGCATATTACTATTTATTTATTCATATTTTTCATAACTTTTTTATTTCGATTTTTACTATAAATATACAATTTTTATATATTTTTTAATGGAATGTATTACAAAACATCCTCATATACCAATATACCAAGTTTGAAAACTCTACTTACTCCGCCAGGAAGTTTGAAAATTATAGCCCCCTCCCCGGATATGGATGCGTAAAATAGCCCGCTATGGATTGGGTTAAAGTCAATTTCTTTAAAAATCTACCAAATAACTTTGCAACAATACATATATATGTAATCGATATAAATGTCAACCAATGAAAGGTATCTGTTAGTTTTAAAAGTCATTAGTGATTTTACAGCCGCAGATAGCGTAATATAATACCTCCACCATAGGTAACTATGGGCATGGCCAAAGTATATGTAAGTCCAAAGATAATAGATTATTATGGACATTATCTAATCCATTATCTTTGTATATGTATTAAACAATTCCGTTATCTTCGTGTATAACTTCAAATAAATTGTTACAAAATTATTTATTTCAGATGAATACTCATTTTAATCTAATCATGTATATTATATAATTCTTGAATTTAAGGCATGTGAATAAAATTAGGCAACACTTAAACTTAAAGCTAAAGCTAATATTTTGGACAAAGGTCTTAATAAGCTATGACTTGTAAGTCTTTGCTAGATTTTACATAATTAAACTTCATATATATATACTACAGGCTGATAAAAAAATCTTTTATAAAAAGAATCTATCAATTCAAACAGTCATAAAATGAATTGAATACCTGCTTCACAGCGTGCCAATTTCATCTGACTTAGCATAATGTTAACTATTTCTATCACATGTACACATACATATGTACATACCCATGTAGTTGTATAATTAATTGAATTAATAAAATATAACATATTTTATCAGTATTAAAAAAATATGTTCATTTTTTAGATCACGCTGTACCTATTGCTGCTGTTTTATATATTGAATAAATCCTTGAAACAATTTATTAAACCAAGATTTACAAAATTATAATATTACGTTAAATTACATTACATTACTAAGCATATAAAACAGAACCATTCATAAGTTTCATCAAACCACGATTCAATTCAATTTAATTTTTATAACAGAAACTTATAACAAGTGGCATTTGCCTAATTGCTTTATCATGATCAACAATCAGTTGTTGAAAATAGATTCGTGGAATTAATATTAGCTGTATAGCGTACAGTACCAAGTAAGGAAAATAACAAACTAAATAGGCCACCCTTGTTTCAAAGTAAGAGTTCTTCTACGAGATATGAAAACTTTGGAGAGACATTTTGGTACGTGCTTTTAAATCAAGTGTGCGCATACATATTCTTATGTGGAAGTTTCGGCTTCAAACATGGGGCCCAATCCTTTTCCAGTTGTTGTTCGTCAGAATATCATATCAGTTGATAAAGATTTGAACCACGACTGCCTTTCCCCTCCCCATACTGGGTCTTTGAATATTCTTTGAATTAATAGGTCATTTTCTTTTAGTTACCTCAAGTTCTGTCAAACACTTTTATTTACCCCTTCGTAACTCAACGCCCAGTAAAGCCTTTATCCTTACTTCAGTCATAAAATCCACTCCCTTAATAACAGTGTGTGAACTACTTCTATTATAGTGCTTATTTAAATATGTTGACATGCGCGTGTATTAAATATATCCAGTGATGTGACTTTTTGATTTCTTAACTAGATTATTTACTAAACTTGACAAATAAAAGTACCCATTTTTAACCACACACGTGTTTTTTTACGTTTCTTTCAAATGAGTTTGAAATACTTAGACTGAATTCTTAAAATTGTAAGAAATTTGAAATTTTATTTAAAGACAATTTTAACAAAAATTTCAAGCAACTTTAAAATTGATAAAAAAATAGATTTTTTTAAAGAAATATACTTAAATGTCATTTGAAATTTCTTTCAAATTATATTGATAGAAGTATTCAGTTCTCCTAGTTCTGTCCATGCATTTCAAACTTCTTTGAAATAAATAAAGATGAAGCTGGAAACACTGCAGGCTATATCATAAATACATCATAGAAGGTTTCAACAAATTATTTTACTGAAAGTTTGTTAATATTTCACATTGTAGAGGTTCTATATTAATACCTATTATAATAGGAAAATACTGCCTTATATATTAATACATTGTTGAATTTTATAATACAAAAGGAAAATAAAGATCACATTATTATACACTTATCTTTCATATAATTATTTATTACAAAAGCTTCACGAAAGAAAATGATCATTGAAATATCCACACAATAATTAGTACATACAAACACAGTGAAACTCAGGTAATCAAATGTGAAATACAAACGAGAAAAGTTTTACTGATATGGTAATGTTAAACAGACTTTGTTATAATAACAATGTGATTATGCAATCATTAATTCTAAAATTTAATGACATATTTCAATCAATAGGTATATATATATACAATATAATATATGTATAATTGTCAATATATTTTGTACATGTAAATATTTACACTTTTAATTATTTCACTATTTTAGCCAATCGTAATATTTTATCATGATTAAAAATAGAAATAAAGTTTCACCAAAAACATTACATAAAACGTTAAATTCTAAAAATATATCTATTTTAAAATTAACAGTATAAATTAATATTAAGTGACTATATTATATTTTAAAATAATGATTTAGTAAAGCTTACATTAAGAGAAATAAAATATACCGATTAGAGTAATAGGTAACTAATTATAACACAGCGTATTCAAAGATTTCAAATGTAAAATTTAGATCTTAACCTTAAGAAAGGAAAGACAAAGATGTAAGCAATCATTTTGAAGTGATCATACAAAATCTTTTGAAGATATACAAAGAAGTCATATGTGTGAAAACAGCCGTTTACATGCAAACCAGTTATATAATAAGTATATTGTCTTCATCGGTTATACATACGGTGATGAGGATGTTTGAAAGGATGTGGTTTGTATTCAAGAGTTAATTTTTCATCATATGTTCACAGATAGCAGCCACGAATCACAGAAATGGGATATTTAAGGACACACATGTCATCCACAGACACGCACATATTCAAACTATAGTCAATCATAAAATGATAGAGATGCACTCGAATTAGCCTTATTCTATATAAATTTATAAATCTGAAAATAACAGTTATTCTGTGATTATTAATTGCAAAGAGGATGTCTTTTACTTGTGTAGCTAAAAAATCTGGTTCCATAAAATTTGAGCTTGTTCAGATTTTAAATGTGCTTAATAAAAGCATCATTAAATAAAACAGATCGTGTTTGCATGTAGAATAAATCGACCTATACAAATGATTAAAGATCATGATGGCGATGAAGATGATGAACGAAATATAAACCATATTCCATAAAAGCACAAAAAGGCTAATTTAGCAGTGTAAGTCAATAAACCCCTTTTATAGAAAATATACAAATTATATTAATGTATCATGTTGGTCCAAAGTATAATGTTTTGTGAAAGGATTATGCGGAAGTTTTGATCCTGCTAACAAGCAAACAGATGAGAGAAAGCGAAACAGGAGTAGCTATTAGCAACTGGAGCCAGCACTGTCTATACTCGCAGTCGGCGAAAGGTCAATAATTCTCTCTATCACTGTCCTAGGTATGGCCTGGGCCACAGTCAAGGTCTGGCCCTCCTGGAAGCTCTGTGGTCGCGCCAGTCGCGGTTGACCCGCGTTATCCAAACACGACTCTCTGGAGGCGTGGTGTGACCGGCCTGGGGAGGTTGCATTGGACACCGGAGCCGAGATGAAAGTCCTTGTGGGCTGAGGAATGCCGCTACGTAGGGGGATACGTGAGGGAGTAGCAGGTCGAGGAATGCGCGAAGTGATAGAGACGCCTGACGACTGGGACGGTTCATTTGCCGCATCTCTCGTTGGTTCACTAGCTTTGGTCGTACTGGCAACGGTAACTGGGGGCTTAGCAAGTTCACACACCTCTTCCTTAATCGGCTGGCTCAGAGCGAGTTTAGATGATGATGCCGGACTAGCGGTTGTTGAGGCGCTTGTGCTTTGTAAGGATGTCTTCCTGTTGGCTGTCTTGGTAACGCTTCTCTGGTCTTTGCCATTTTGTTGATGATTGGAAGTGCTCGACTGAAAACGAAAACGAAATCGAAATGACTTGAGACATTTACGAGTGTAATTACAGCAACATTGTTTTACCAAAATTTGAACAATAAATGTTATTGAAAATGTCACGCATATTGCAAATTGAAAACTCTGTGAACATCTGTTTTTAAAATTATCAATTTCCAATGAATAAATTTAGACGATTTAAAATAAAAATATACAGCTAAGGAAGCACTTAGTAATCGTGCATGCCACCACGGTAGCTGTTATTATAGAACACTCACCTTCGACTCGGACCTGCCATTAGGGGCCACAACTCCCACTGAAGGTAAACTAACTCGGCGAGCATTGACCACCCGACCAGCGCCTGTCTTTGGCCCAGTTCCCTTCCTCTCCCCAGCTTCTGTTTTGACGACAGACTCTTCTTTGAGCTTGGGAGTGACAGCGCGAGGACCAGGCTCAAGAGCCGCCACCCGCTGCAGAGGCCGTGCTGTTTGGGGTCTGCCTCCAGCGCCACTTGGACTGCCCTTCTGAACCGTGGGGGAGGGCTGGTCCACCCGGGGGATTGAGCCGATGCTGTGCTTACGCTGATATCGAGCGGCGTTCGTGGGTGTCGAGGATCGAGAGGACATTTTGTGCAACTCAGTCTGCATCTCGTCAAAATGTTGCACGTTGTTGGGCTTTGTTGGAGAAGTCGCGGTGGGCTGAAAGACGCGATTGAGGAGAAGACAGTTAGTTAAATGTGAACCAGTATGGACTCCTGTCTTCAAACCAAGTTCCAGCACCGGTACATACTCCTGGCTTTAACAAACTGGTTTGCACTGCAGCATTGAGCTAATTAATTATCGATTGATTAGTCTTCGGTGACTAAGGGTGCAGAAATGTGAAAACCGTCCTAACTCAGTTAGGAGCCCCTCCAACCATTGGGAAACACGTCTAAACGTTAGGACGGTTTACGCAATCTCCCCTAAATAATTAAGACTTGTATATATCCCGGCTAAGCGTGTGTACAATTACCTTGTATTATAATTGTCAAAAAGAGTTGGAAAATTGATTTTGGAGATTGTCAAGTCAAGTTTATCGCTGCTTTTAGCGGGCATTTTCTATAAGATAACTTATCCCCGTGACAAATAAATATATGCATGGCGCCAGCAGATCGCCTTAGTGAACCCCCGCTTTTAGAGATGAAAGTGCGTTTCCTTATTTTGTGTAAAATACATTTTAAAAAGAGTAAACAACTATTTGATAATAGAAATGTCAATGTTTATTGATTGGATATAATTTTAAATTGCTACTCAACATTAGAATTTGTACCAGAATTCAATTCAAGACTAATGTTAAGAAATCTGGAATGTATGTTTGTTAAGAATTATTGTTTATGTTAATAATATATTTAGCACTGTGGTACAAAACAGTATTTTATATGTTTAAATAGACTGCCAAGAAATTAAAAGACCTGAAGATAAATTAAAACTCGTATAATTTTGTACATTTACGTATTTAAAAAATCGTTTTTCAGTCGAAAGAATTCGAAACATACATTAATTGTTTAGCTCAGCACAACTTAGCTTATAGACGTATTAATGTTAAGCAAACACGTTTATGAAATGGAGTTAAAACACACCCATAAATGACACCATTAATATATGCTCAGCTTGTTTATATTGTGTTAATTAATTAGTACCTACTGGCAAGGGAAAGGTTTGTTGAGGTAAACTTGGACATCAGGTCTATCCAATAAGCTTGAACTGTTAGCAATAAATTGGTGTATATTAGCATCTAAATGTTTACTGATTGTTGGCACAAAAATACTGTTGATTCCACACCGCTGGATGCATTCCACAGAGATTTCACAATCTTTATAAATATCAATCTTTATAACTAATTCATTATATTATATTATGAAGGAGAGATAGACCTTAAATAACGTTTTGTATGTAAAGAGTTAGAATGTGCACAGTTAATCAGTTAGACATTTAGAATATGTTATCATCTAAAACCATACTAGATGTGAAAGCTAAAACTAGCTGGGCATGCTTTATAAATTTAAGTTGCTTTGCAAGGATTTTTTTTTAAGTTTTTGACTATATATATGTAAAACCTAAACTTTACTTGAAATGTCGTAGAAAAGTATGGTTGATGTTAGAAGTAGTTTAATGATAAGATTAATATGTAGCATATTATGAAATGTATATAGGTACTGTAAAAAGATTACTAATTAATTGGTAAAAAAAATCTTTACTGATATAATTATTTAAATAAATACTGTTCATTTCTATATTTCAATACAACGTATTGCTGTGCTTGAATGAAGAATATCACTAGATAAGCTTTTTAATATGTTTTTTTGTAAAGATAGAAATAATAATAATAATCAAGTTCAAATTATAGATATATATTTGCTTTAAAAAAGTTTCGTTTTATAGTGTGAATTAAAAATCACAACAGGATGTATTTATGGAAAAGTAATTATTTTTATAGCTATAAATAAACACGTATGTAGGGACCGGATCAATAGTGGTTTGGATCAATAGACACAGTTGAAGTTTGTCTGTATATAAGTCTCATCCGTTTTAAAACTTTAAAGATGCTGCCTTTATGTTATTAATTAACTTCATACATGGTTTCATTCCGGATATTTCCAACTCGAATTCTCAATTCAATAAATGTAAGACACAAGTTTTTAGTTTAAAGAGAATTTGTGTTGTATAAACTCAAAGCTGGAGTGAAGATATTAATATACTCCTCCATGCCAGATATGTTTTCTTAACTTTTATTCCATTAATGTTGAATACCTGCAGACTGGGAGAGTTCCACGGTCTTGTTTCAACCTAATTTCACCTCTTCTGTTTTTCACGATCTTTAATAAACTGCTGTTATATGTATATTTTCATACTAAGTTTGCGACTGTTTTGTATACGAATGTAAAGCCATAAAAAGTAAACTTTCGTATTTCGTAAATACTGAATTGTATATTGTGTATATAATAAAGTTGTATATTATGCTACAGTAGACAAATAAACTTGTAGCTAGTCCCGTATATATAGATAGATAAGTTAGTGTCTACACAGGAGTCGCAGAAATATTAACTGCGTCTAATAACTAATAATCTTTCTTATCTTTAGAAATTCACATAAATAATGTGTCATTGAGTTTTATACAGTAAAAGCAAGAATGTAACATAATTAAAATCAAAGTATTTCCAACCTTCAGTAGTAGAAGGAAGCAGCCAATTTGATGAACAACAAAGCAGTATGAGTAAAAGCCCATTATTAGAAAATAAGAGATATTAAATTGATAAAGCGACGTTTCGGTGTCAATTAGAAACCTTTATCAAGAAAAGTGAATAATATTTCAAAAAAAGGATAGATATACAGAGAATGTGCATTTTCTAAGAAATAGCTCAGTAGAAAGAGCTTGAATTAAAAGTTGAACAACCGAATCTATAAAGAAACACATCGTAGATTTAAACAGTCTTATATGGAAAAATCAATAATGTATTTACAAAACTGCTCGAATAAAATGAATCTCGAAATAATCGTAATCTTTCTCTCTTAATTGACATATTATTTACTTTGCTTGATAATTATTTCTTGTTGAGACTCAAACGTCGAATTTTCCTTATTTTTAGGCCTGACATAAGTCTGGAGCACCTTCTGCCGGTAGACGCTTTGCAGTAATAGTGACTAGTGAAGAGAAACTCACGCTAAGTGCCAATGAATCAGACAGCTGAGTGAGACAGCTCCTCAAAGTTTCGGTGCTTTGTGAGAGAACCAAACCGTCTTCTGCCGGACGATTGAGTCCCTCCAAGAGGCTTCCCCTGGAGCCCGAGCGAGACCCTGCAAGCCCTCCCGATGGGGTGCATCGGCCAGTGGTCTTGCTGCCCGTGGTACCTGCCCGCTGTCGTTGAGGTGTTGTGGACTGGGGACGGGAGAGAGGCGCGCTGGATAACAGGGTCTGAAAGGGCCGAAGGAATTCGAGAATGAGGGATGGTAGTGTTCCCACCAGGTTATTTTTACCGCGTCTAGTGTTTGCCAAATTATGTATGTCGTTGCGAGTTTCGTCAGGGTAGATCGATAATCTTTATTTGGGCGTGATTGATTTTTTAGCGGTGTTGGATAATCCTGTTCGTGATGAGTTTTTTTATTGTTAAAATTCTAAAGATTTAGATGTCAGTTTGATTTAAAACCGTTAAATAAAAGTTTGATGCAGAAACTGACAGATGAGTGAACGACAAATACACTATACGCGGTAAGAGTATCCCTATTAATATTAAGATATTAAGATATTAATTATCTAAAAAATATCTATTAAAATATATAGAAGGCGTAACTTATTATTTAGCCAGAGAAAATCATATTGATAAATAAAATATATAATCCTATATTACGATATTGACTTGATATTGTATTGAACACATATTTTAAGTGGTTATAGAAAGGATTAGAGTTTAGTTAACTCATAAGATCATATTGTTAAGAGTAGCAACTCATTATCTTTGAACTATAAGCCAGCTGTTTGACATATGTATACGTTGATATACAATAATAAAGAATAAGACCAGGACGTAAAATCATTGTTTTATTCAGTTTTAATGAGACAATTTCAAATGTAACATAATTTGTCGATAAAATATTGTGTCTGCTATTAAGTTTTATTGGCGGAATTATTCCTGACAGTGATATACTGCAAAATAAAGCTTTTCAGTATGTCAGCATACAAATACAGTGTAGTTACGATTTTTAGAATCTTTCATATAGGTATACAGTCAATTTCCGCAATTTTATGAACAGGGATTCTTTATTGTCCCTGTTTCTAGGTTACAAAGATAAACAACAATACTATGCCTCTATTTACGTGCATATTTCATTTGTAAATACCTTTCTGAACATTCAAAATTAGTTTCAAATACCATTGTTAGTTAATCAGTATAAGTAAACATTCTGTCTGGACAATATGTGTTTATTTAAAAAGGGAGTGTTCCACATATTTTATTTGTGTCAAACGTTCTGGTAAGTTGAAATAAATGTCTCGATCTAACTTCAAAATAAAACATCAATTATGAATCACATTATGTATAGGCAGTATTGATTAATATTTAATATTTTGAAAGCAAAATCTATCTCAATTTTAACACTAAATCATAGAAAGAAGCTCAAATCATTATTTTTGCCACCGTTCAGAAAGTAAGTTTGTTTGTAAGTATTCAGAAAATATTTCATTATTAAAAAACATTTTAATAAATAATATTAGGTATTAAAATATCATTGCATTTTTGTATATGTAGGTATAAATGTTATACTTGTAACACTAAAATAAACTGTGTGTTCCTAAAATGCATTGCAAATATAAACCGACGTAATATGTTATTTAATTTAATAATATTATAAATCCACTTTTAAAAAGCATTATATGTACCTTATATCCGCTTGGTGAAATATGTGTTTAAATTAGTTGCTTATATAATTACTGTTGTATTACAATATATCGATTTATTAAATAAAGCAATTTTTAATTTAAGAGACTTTTTATATTTTAAAATAATTATATTATGCGAAAAAATTATAAAAATAATAGTAAAGCAAGGTAGGTATCTGGCTCACTTCACATCTATTTCCTGTTGTGTTTATTAATTCATCTATTTTCTCGCTGACAAAGATGTAACAGAGAGTTACTTTTAGAATGCACTTATTAGGTATGAGCATTATTTTTGTGGCCACAACATTGAAGATGTCATTTTGTACAAATAAACAAAGGATCGGAAATGCTTCTTACTTGATTGGCCTTTCTAGATTTGGACTGATCAATAGAATTGATGCTGGCTCTTCGGCGCACTGTGCCCCCTGTCTTTGAGGGAAGAATTGCTCTGGTTTTGGGGCTCTTTCCACCGTTCTGTGTGACATTCATGAGTCCTTCTGTGACGCTCGTGCTGGCGATCAGAACTCCTTGGTTTGGTGTCACCACTGAGGACATGGCTCGTCGCTTCTTTTCTAGCATAGAGCTTGTATCCTGTCGTTAATAATTCGAAAATAAAATATGCTGATTAAAATCCTAAAATATACATACATAGATCACTTAAAGTAGATTGACGATATACGTATTGTTGTATATTAAAGTCTTCTGTCAATCAATAAAATAAAAATGTCAGATTAAAAATGTCTTTGTATCTGTTTGTAAAATATGGAATCGTAGAATATATGTGTTTTTTTGTTAAGTTTCTACCATCGTCAATAACATATTTTAACAAAAGCATTGGATTTTGTATACTTGTAGGTACATGTATAACTATATATTATATGACTTGCACTAAACATTGGAATAACATTGGATAACTGCTGGAAGAGATCAAGAAGTCGTACACACATCAATTAGATCACCGATGGTGAAAACATGCCATCATAACCATTTCCCAACGCAGTAAACACTTCTTCCAAATTTTACAAAGGAATGAATCTATTAATTTTGAAAAATATATCGAATTCTGAAAGACTTAGAGAAATACTAGCGAAGTCAAGAAAACCCTATTTTATCGGAAAACGCGATGTTGCAACATGCTAATAGAAGATATCATGTGTCCCAAACTACTGTGACCAACATTCATAACAAGAATATGAGACTCTTAGTTCAACCTCCTTATTTCCAAGATGTCAATCTCTGCGATTGTGATTTATTTTCTAGACTGAAGCGCTAAAAACGGATTTTGAATTGGCCAAAAATATTCTCAAATTTTTAGAAACAAATTGTCCCAACTTTACTGCTCATCGCATGTAAATAGCACTTCAGCAAACAGTGGATTCAAAGCCCAATGTGACTACGTCAAATAAACTCTTTACATTTGGCAGTTCGTTATTCGATTATATCCTATTCTTATAATAAATCTATGTTTTTACCACAAACGCGCATTATTTTGATTTTAGCCTATACATTATATGTATTTCTATACGAAAAGTTGCTTCAATTTCAAATAGTGATACTTTAAATCATACTTTATATTTCCATAATAAAACGTTGTACTTGCAATGTGAGTGATTAAATCACTTTCCATGCTTTCATAATTAAGGGTCATAACTTATTTATAACTTAAAGTCATAAGGCTCAACTTAATTATATATATTCTACTGAACGCTAATAATTAATTTTATTCCTGCATATTACCATCAATTATAACATTAACATGATACCCCTAAAATACCTTTAAATGCACTCACCACAGAGCCTGTGTTCCCGTTACCATTGGCAACAGCCTCGGCGAGAAGGAAGTCATCGACAGACTCTGTCTGTGGAGACACTACAGTGCTGACACTCCGAGGTCGGCCATTGTTCTTGCTATCTGTTGTTGTCACCTGATCTCGGCCACTGTTCTTGTTATCTGTTGGTGTCACTTGACCTCGGCCATTGTTCTTGTTATCTATTGGTGTCACCTGACCTCGGCCATTGTTCTGCCCTCGAGCGTCGGTGGAGCTTTCCCCTGTGCCCCCCGCGGAGGGGATGATACCAGACTTGTGACCTTAAAGAGAGAGGAAATTCAGGTCGTCAGTCAAACACTCTCGGCCTTAGAAACCGGCACAGGCCGTTCCATCTCATTATCTAGGTCCACATGGTTGCTAAATATATCACAATAAAACGTTCAATGGAACTATACAGAATTACTAGCATTTATTTGCAAATACCGATCGATCGATATCAATAATAACTGGGCAATAAAATGCGTCTAAAAATGAAACAAAGAATAATATCCTCATAGAAGCTATCCAGAATAAAAAGGAAATGTTCATTTCCAGGAATTACAATTTAAGAAGGAATAACACAGACTTTATAAATGAACTATTTACGTTTTGTATTTGTATTTATTTAGATTGAAAATTAATGTCATAATGGACGGACATTTCTTAGTTTATTTAGATATTATTAACTTGTTTAGCATAGCCATTCACGCAGAAGAGATAAATAACGACAACACGGATAATATGCGAGCGAGAAAGTCATGACAGATGTAAGTACGGGTCTCAAACAGACTGTGTATATTATATTTAATAAACAACAAAGATTTATCCAAATAAAAGTTCCGCTTATTGCTTTTTATAAGTATTTAAATAAACGCATAGTAAACACTTGTTGAAACAATTTCTTACCCCATTTATAAAGTATCATTTCAGAGTTAATTTTCTTCTAAAAAGTGAATACATTCTAAAATTTCAAATACCTATAAGCATCAAATCTGTTTATAATTTCGTCAGTCAAGAATTCACACATAGAAAATGTCAATATTGCAATCAACGCAGTTAAAAATATGATGAAAATGGTGTATATTTAATTAGTCAAATTTAAAAAAATTAAATTTCTATTTAAAATGTAGAAAGCTGAGTATTTAATTTAGCTTTTCAAAATTATTAAGGAAAATATAAGTGAGAAAATAGAAAAATAAAATACAGCATTCCCGTTCCCAATTTAATAAATAAAAAAGTCTATTTTTAATCGAACTTCCAAAGATCTATGCACTTATGCACAAAATATACACCAAAGCAAAGCATTCTCATCAAATCAATAATGCAACAAAAAATGTATCAATCAATAATATATAATATACACACATACAATACAAAGATAGACGAATTTCAATAGAATATAGTTATGGTAATTTGATGGGGTGGCTTTTTGTATATATTATTTAAAATAAATTTCAAAATCATTTACGAATACAAATATAAAGTTAAATACAACAATGACAGAAGCTTATTTAGTGAATCAAATTCCACCGCAAAATCACATGCGCATGCAAAGGCAGGTATGCTCAACCAAATACGTCAAGAGAAGAAATAATCATTCAATATAATATACAGGGGAGTAGCATGATGCAAAGCCAACAGGAGATGCACGATGCCTCAGTGCTCGTGGTGGGGTGGGGTAGGGGGTGGGGGCTGTATACCATTGAGCTCATTCGTCGAGGTCTTGTGTGCAGATGGAGCTGCTCCCAATCCAGAACTGCAGCAGTCTAAAATAATGGAGCAATGTGCGGACGATGCATTAAGGAATTACAGCACAGGACACATATTAGTAAGGACGCTATCACTCTCCAGCTACAAGGAACGAGGTACCAACATTGACCCCCCTATAGTCTTGCAGCTAGCAACCTCCAGCTACAAGGAACGAGGTGCCAACATTGAACCGCCTATAGTCTCGCAGCTAGCACCTTCTAGCTACAAGAAACGAGGTACCAACATTGACCCCCTATAGTCCCGCAGCTAGCACCCTCTAGCTACAAGGAACGAGTTACCAAAATTGACCCCCACCCCGACCACCC
>JAYRBW010004308.1:0-13781 GCA_036023295.1 Invenusta paracnida | reverse complement strand
AGAAGAGAAGAGAAGAGAAGAGAAGAGAAGAGAAGAGAAGAGAAGAGAAGAGAAGAGAAGAGAAGAGAAGAGAAGAATGAAAGAATTGTTAGCTTCCATGACTTTTCCAAAAATAAAGTCTTAACATTTTTAGCTCTAAATTCTCTATTGTGAATTTACATTTTATACTTCTCTTTAATTTAACTTTAAAAATATTTGTAAACTGTTTGTGTTTTGTGATAAAACATATTTATTATATTTTTATAAATTATTTGAAACTAACCAGTACCCACACCAACATGTTATTGATTTGTGGAAATATATGCATAATGTCCAATATTGATGGGATGGGTTAAATTATAAAATTAGTTTGAAAAAAATGCTAAAATCACAAATATCATTGTAAAGAAAAATATTGTAATAGAATAAATATAGTATTTGTTTGTGCATTATTTATGGATTTTCATTTAAATCAAATTAAAATGAATATAGATTATAGATTATATAATAATTAGGTACTCCAAGAAATGAAATATTTATTGCAAATAATGCATGTGAGATAAATATATTTTTTATTTTTCGCAAAATTAAAAGAATTTAATTTTTGAAATGTAAAATTGCTAAATAATTATAAAAACGCAAAATTTTTAGTATTTAAACGTTTACCATTGTGATGGCTGTATTCTCACGTTAAATTAAAATTGAATCATTACACACCAAAAGATACCAATAGAAACTATAATATAAACGCGGTATTTAATATACTTATATATACATATCAGTTTACATATGCTAAGTCTTAATTAAATATCGTTTTAATTCATAAATCAAATTATATGTTAAAAATGCTACGATCAATATTTGTAGATATTTTAAATGTCAAAATTCTCTTCATAACAAACAATCCATTTGGAATATTATATATTATGCATACTGGGGGTACTCATACATTAGATTTATGATATATAATATATATCATTTACCGTTTACCTTTTACCTTTTACGTTGTTTTAAAAATCAACCGATATAACTAAAATAAAAACTTAATTATAAACAGATATTTCATTTCCATGAATTTTAATGAGCATAATAAACAACCGCTATATAGAACTGGGAAATTACAATTCAAAACGCATTGCTCATTAAATTTGTCAATTAAACTAGCATGATAGTTTATTATCATTGATTTTTAACTAAACTCAATGTATTACCATGGCAACGCAAGTCTCCAAGCTACTAATTTATGTACCTATATATTTGCCTACATATATGTATGTGTGTGTATACGGTAAAAGTATTTCAGTTGCCCATTCTATGTACCCATACCTATGTTATCCTCGTATATTTTAATAAATAAGCACAAATGTAGACGATAATGTACAAACGAATGTTATTAAAAAACGTTTCCTAGGTTACATCGATATTATTAAATATGAATGAAGAGAAAAATAAGTTAATGCATTTAATACCTATCTTATACCTACGTCGAGAAACAGGTACATATGAATGTAGGTTGATTTAATTGTCACAGAAAGTTTGATGGCTTACATAAAAAAAAGAGTGTCGTATACTAAAATAACAAATATGTTTATGTATACAAATAAATTGGACTATATTGAGGAAGTATATTTCAGTAATTGTTTGAGACAAAAGCATTACTTTTTGGTAAAAATCATCAAATATATTTTCAACTTCCATATTAATATAATCATCAACAAGTTTAATTTATTTACCGTGTTAAGGATTATTTTTTCTAATTTTGGAGTAATTTAATTTGTTAATGGAAATGTTTATTAATCAAAGCAATACTTAATTGTTGTAGAGAGTTTGAGAATGTTAAATATTATTTCAAATTATTAGACTAAAGTGATAATAGAAACAAAATTTGTAGGCTATCTAATGCATTACATATCTTTTCACATAAATAATTACATACACTTACATATATATCAAGCTATTATTGTAATTTATTTTACATAGTTTTCATATCAAATTATTTATTGAATAATAATGATATTAATAGTATGCCAAAATTATAATTAATATAGGAATGTAAATGTTTTACAAAATTAAATGCATATATATTTTTAATTAACGTATATTCATAATATTACATTAAATTGGGTATACCTAAGTCGTATATCACGAATAAAGATAAATCATCTTCGTTTTATAGTATTAAATAAAATTTAAATATACTATTATAATACAAAAAAATGTTACTGTAATAATAATTAGGTAATTATATTAATATAAATATTAATCATTAATTATTATTATTTATATTAATTTTAATTAACATTAAAACTGAAATAAGGCAGACAATTAAAGGATACTAAATAGATATTAGTTAAAGAATATAGAACATACGAGTTCTGAATTATGCAATAACCCTTTTTTTAGGAAATCACAATCGCTGGACATAGACAGCCTAGCTAATTTTCCTTATCAAAAAACAGTTTTTCGAAAATTCAGAAATATATTCACCTTTTCAGCTATTGTCATTTTCAGCTACTTCTTTATTTCCTTTTTAGAGATGATGGCGAACTAACATTAATTATAACTACTTTGTTTGATAGTACAAAGCTTTAAAACTTGATATTATCTTAGTATTCTTATTTTTATTACTATTACGTCTTATTTATGATATCTATAGGTAAAACTATTTGCATGTATTTTAAGTGCTTTACATATAATAAATAACTAATTCAGCGCATTTTGACACTTTCGGAATAATCGATCAACGTTTGATCCCGATACTGTATACACCAACTATATTTACACCATCATGATGGCATCGATAATGTTTGGTAATCCAATATATTTCTGCTGTATATATATATAGAAGGCTTAGTGGCAGTATATAGAAGAATTTCCCCACTAATATATCACCAACAGGTTGGATGCTATACAAACCCAAGAGGATTCCCTCCCAAGAAGCACATATAATAGGTGTAGCTATAAATGTGCTTATAAACGTGTAGATATATGCATATTGTATGACTAGTATATGATCTGGTGCTGCTTTAAAGTAAATACAAACATTACGCCATATACCTAAATTGAACCCAAGAGAGAAATCAATATTTCTAAATTTATGATCCAAGGTGGAGAACCATGTCTAAAAGAGTAATATAGAGTATATTAGGTGCTACTGGAATGAAAAAATTCGAGGGTAATTATGATTGACTTTTGCATTTTATTTTGTTATGGTGAATTTTATAGAAACGAAAATGTTACTTTTGTTGATAATAGAAAATATCGATCGTAATAATATAATAGCTCAGTAAGTACATATATTATATAACAATGAAGCAAACTTCAGAACCACTTAAAGTAAGATATAACAATTCAATCAGACTATTTTTATCATAGAGAAGTATTATTTTATAATTTTAATGTGCTATTCTAACTTGTACAATTAATCTACAATTGCGTGTACATGTGGGTAAACATGTACCTATATACGAGTGTATTAGGCAATGTTTAACATTTTTCGTGCAATTTTAACTTTTAGATATATTCAGTATTCTATATTTGTACATAAATAAACTAAATAATGACAATAAAGTATTAGTGCAGTAATTATTTATTCGAGGATAAATTATATTTTAGGCACACAATTTAACAATAATAATTCATAATTTGTCTGAACTTTAAAAAGACTTGAAATAAGAACGCAACAGTGATATAATAATTATAGGTGACGTAACTATATATATATAAAATTATTATTTTTAATATTTTGACGTAATGTGGATGAAATTATTTATGACATGTATGTAGATGCCACGGATATATTTATAATTTTGTTGTATTTTGATAAAATTCAAACGAAATGTATGCCTACTTGAAATAGATATAATTATAGTCATTACAATATCCTTAAAAATATTTGTAAAAACTAGCTTTGACTAAGGAATGTTATAAACAATATATATTAAAGCATATACATCTTTTACATTCATATAGGTAATTAAATTTAAAGAATTTATACATGCAATGTTTCCTTATCCTAAATGCTCTATATATACTGTCTTTTTAATCTTCAAATTTATGTAAACATATTTGGCATATTATTATAAAATTATTGTCATTTGAAAATATTAATTTACATGAAAGATCTATAGAAAATCACAGAACTCCATTAACAACAATTCTGATTTGTTATGAAACATACATAATTCTAATGTAATGCAAATATTGTAAGTTTATTCGTGGCTAAGAATGTTGATTACATTTCGCTTAAATATATGTCTTACCTAAATATAGGACTACATTCTTAGTTGTATTGACATTGTGCAATTAATCACGTATTTTAAGCCGATTGAAATACTCTCATAAATATTATTCACAGGGCAATTTTAAGACGTTTACTTTTGTAAGTTGAATATTCATCATTCCGCCGTCCTCCATTGATCGTTTCCCTCCAGGACATGTCAGTATTGCCACGTTGATCCACTGTCATCTTGATGATATCTCGAAAGGTGTAGAAAGTTTGTAATAAATGGATAATGTGGGATTAAGCGATGAAAATAGTCTTGAATATATTCACGAGGAACAAAATGATTTTAAATCGCACAAATACAACGTGAATTGCAAAAGTATAATAACGTACTGAGTAATATAGTGTTTACAACAGAAAAGCAACTACAGAACTAATTCCTTTTCTCGCGTTAATTCTCTTGTATTTCGACATTCTCTGTCTCTCTCGCGTGCATTCATATTATACGATCCCCTTGTTTCTCTGTCGTTTCCAAGCCAACGCTTACGCAAGTATACTATTGAATTACCTCCTCCCCCCACTAAGTTGGCCATGTATGTGGTTGAGCCAAGCACTGCTTGTTTGCCTATTATGCAGAACTGTACTCCCTCCTCAATACCTACCTATAGGTGAATTTATATTACAATTGTATTGACGGGGTAACTATACATTCTCTGAAGCGCTCGCTATACATAACTCGATAGGCTGAACTAGATTTCTATGGTGTAGTTAACTTTGGATCCTACACTGAACGAGGTATATAAGTAGTATTGTTTTTTTGGTGCAAGGAAGGCGATTGCAGTTTGCCTTAGAACAGGGAGGCCTATACATAAAGTACTGTTGTCCTTCTTTGTCTGCTATATATAACTTAGAGATAATCTTAAGAAATCTGGGTATCTACATTGTACGACAAACCTACAATCTTATCTCTAGGTTGATGCAAAATCCCGCGATGTTGCATAATAATTTCATTCCGTATATACCAAGCCCTTCGCTCCCATCATCGCAAGAGTTCACATCCCACAATAATTAATTGTTGATTGCAATTCTTCCTCACCACCCGGCTGCCGTTAATTATTAATATCAACCGCAGAATAAATAAATCTTCATTGCATTCCTTCCCTTAGTGAATAAATAATGATTCACTATATATAGGTATAATATAAATTCGATGTATGCATCTTTCATTTTCCCATCTATTCATTGATGAAGTATGGCGTTCTATAGGGCCCCCTGTGTACTGCATTATTACTGTAAACAATAAGAACCATAACTTACTATAAACTTCATATAGCCACTTATTAGCTTATGATGCAATTTATATAATGGATATCCCAATAGTTTTGCTATACATATATGTAACAAGATATTATATGTGTAAGCATTGAAGGATTTTATAAGACGCTGCTTCAGGAGAAATTATTTATTTCCTTTGATATACGACACAGGCAAAATAATATATAATTATAAGTAATATTTTTATTTTTTTATTTATATTAATAGTATTATACATAATTATTAATGTTTAAGAAACTTTAGTGAAATATATCCCTTAAAGTGTACAATAATGATTCATTCGCTCTTTTGCATTCAGAAACATGTTTTACCAGAATAGTGAAATGACATTTTATTTGCTATCTTTATAACCGTATTTGTAATTTTGACTAATATAGCTGTTTGTACATTCACATATTTATTCACATTTATTTTTATACTTTATTTGATAATGTTATTTTGTTTCATAATAGCAGCTGTCAATAACATAATACATTATAGGTATACCCACACTTATTAGTTGTTGCTTACTTGTACTTTTATTTTACTTATTCATTCATTTTGGTGTCAGACTACGAAAGAGAACCCAAAACAAGTGTTTCCTTCCGAACAAATATTTATTTTATTAATTCAAAATAGATTCCCTCTAAGGTAGTCCTTCATCGTTTATCTTCAACAAAAATTGGTATTATTATTCCCATATTATTGTCTTTCTCTCACTATACTGTCCTCTTGACAACATTTTTGGAGATTTAATTTGTTTACGTATTTCATTATAGGACTTATATATATATATAAAAGATTTCTTATACTATTGCAATGAAATTAGTCTGAAAATTGTATTTTTGTATCGATTAATGATTTGATCACAATGCACATGATAGTTTCACTTTCCTTATATTTTTGACAATCTTTTAAATATATCGCAGGATACTATTTTAAAATGTAAGTGTGTCTTATTGTCCAAGTATATTAATTGAACAATTGCAGGAACAGTGTAATTTAAAGTATGTTTCTACTTTTATGAGTTCCATATATAAATACACACTAAATTTAAACCTTATAGCTACACAGAAGGCGGCGCCGCGCGTCAATAAGTTGATTAATTTTAAAATTTATGGAGCAATTCACAACAAAAGCAAAGTGAAGTACCTATATTTGGGGATTTGATTTTGAAGTATTTAATTTGTTTATCTACATATGTGTCATTATGTGTCGAAATAATCATGTTATAGGTATATACATCGCATTCTTCGATTAAGTTTTCAATTATCAACTGGTGTTTAGTCAAAATATCGTATTGGCGTATATTTGTAACTTAAAGTTATATGACGAAATAGATTTCTGGTAAATAGTTAATTAAATTAAATGAATAAATATAGATATCAATTGCATTTCAAATTATGTTTCACAGAATTAGGTATATAATGTCAATTGTTTATTTGATTTTTATATAAAAACATTCAATTTATTCCTTAAATTGTCACAGAAGCTAAATACATTATATTTTGGAATATCGCATCTATTTACTTTGTAAAAACTAACTTCAACACTTCAAATCTTTCCATGTTATCACTCAATAGGTTATAGTGGCTCTTAAATGTATTACTTAAACTTATCTATTTGAATTATAATATTCTAGATATGTTCTGTATATTTACGTCACATTTTCACATTTTCACAAGCCAAATACGTAAGGCGAATAAACTTTAAATACATATAATATGTTCTTCGGTGATGTTATTTTTTAATACATTCTACATTAATATCAATTATTATTATTCGTAATATTATTTTAATCATGTTTTCAATATTTTTATATGATGCAAATGAAAGATTACATAAAAACGAATGATATACATTATAATTATTTTGCAATTATATGCACAGTCTACTATTTATATCGCGTATAAAAAATTGAATACAACAATTTTCGTATGTATAATATCCGTTATTCTTTGACGTAAAAAGCTGAATCCTTTATTCTGTGCCTCGTTTAAGTTCGGTATATTACTCAAAACCAGTTATAGGTTTATAAAACCGACGCAAACCGCTGTCTTGCAAGTCACAAATATTTCGCGACGACTTGTTCTGGGCTTATCGATATTGAACGCGCGTGGTGTGACTTGTCAAAAATGTTGAATATACCATTAAAACTCGAAAGATCTTATATTTATGGCACGCGCCGTTTTCGACGTTGGTAATTGTCCAATAAAGAGTTTAATACCTACGATAGAACACTTTGATGCACCGCCCATATAGGTCTTTAGTCTATCCGTGTATGCAGGTTGCAGTTAACCAGGATTGTAAATAAATTAATAATATTCAAATCTACTCTTATTAAGACTGAATTCAACGTTTGATTGAAACTATCTATGTATTTATATTTTATTATGAGATAGACTGATTGTGTCACTCATTAGGTAATGACCGTTTAGTATATTTTAATATTATTTCTGTAATAAGGTAAGGTAAATTGCATATTGCCTTGCCGGTATGCCCATATACATATAAATCTTAACTAATTAGTCACCATTGACCATTAACCATTGACATTTAACATTTGTTTTACTTTAATTTCAATGTCATAGACTTAAATTAATCAATGGATAATTACCTCAAAGCTGCAGCGAAAATCAGTTTGTTAAAGCCAAATGTTTGACTTTGCTACTCGCAGGTTTACTATAAAAGGCTACCCGAACAATCCTGTTATATCAAGTTCGAACCCGGTAAATATTCCTGACTAATCAACTATGGTTTATATATAGATATATCTTGGCAAGAGAATAGGCCCAAAATTATCCTTAAATGCGGGTTTGGCCACATATATATAGTATTTCTATAAGATAAGTTAAGATAAGTCAATGAAAAATAGCTCAACAATCGATGGCATCATTTAGGAACCATATTAACTCCATAAAGTTGTAAGTTTCATTGCAACCAGATTATTCGCATGTAGTACGCATGCAAAAGCATTTATGCTGCTTTCGGTGTGCATTGCCCCATTTAATTAATAAGACATACTAAGACATTAATAATTACATAAGATTTAATGCTTTTTAAGATTTTAAAGATTTTTTACGCGCTGCGCCGCACTGCGTTCAGTATAAGGCCTTATGTCGTAAAAATTAAAAAGTCGTAAAATAAGATTTGCAGTTTAAATAGTCGTATTTAAAAGGTCGTATTCAAACAGTCATAATCAAAAAGTCGTACATATTTCTACAATTCTACCTGTAATTTTAATGTATTTTAATTCAAATATCATAAATTATTATTTTTAAGTATAACTTTGTGAATAATACGATTTTTTAAATACGGCTTATTCAATACGACATTTAAAAAAGACCATTTTTCATACGAATTTTTCAAATAAGACTCATTACTTATTACGACAATTTCAATAAGACTTTTTCAATAAGACTATTTAATTTTTACAACTTTTCACCTTTGATCCACCTTTTCAACAAGCTCAGATCACTTACTATAAATGCTACGTAATGCATGACTCGAGCAGTATTAAACTCAGTTCGTAAATGTTGAATAACATTATTACCACACTGTATGCATACTATTGTCTATTTTGGGTCGCATATATCCTATTTTTCAATGAATATCAATAAACATTAGTCAAACGGCCAATAAAATGTTTCTAAACGGAAAGGTTTACTGTTAGTAAGTGACCCAGATCAATTGTTTGCCAATATTTGAATCCAATGTTGCCAGCCGCTATTTAAATAAAATCCAAGTAACAGAATATTTGGAACTTACTTTTATAAATAAACCTTCGATAGATACTTAGAATGATTTTATCTTTTGAAGCATTTCGTAACAATTTTCCTAATTCATCCCACAAATATAAGAAAGTCGTTAAAAGGCAGTGATTAAGAATAACGTGCTTATATATAATTCGGCAATGCACAATATGTATTGATTATAATAATTATATCATAATTCAGCAATTTATATGTTGTATATACCTATCAGAAATAGTAATAATATGATAGATATTTTACAATATGTGGTTGAAACAATACTATTATCGCAATAGAAAAATATGTCAATGATGGTCGGTGTGATAATAACTTTCTTTCTATATATAGAAATCTCAGGGAACAAAGTAACAAATAAATAAATAAATAAACAAATATAACAAAGAAAATACGCTGAGAGCATTTGCATACATTACAACAAGTACAATATCATATATATATATATACAAATAATAAACAGTGGTCCATGTATAGGAGTGTGTTTTATAATTTCAAATTAGTATAATAGATGGTTAGCTGATTAGAAGTTTATATCGGAAATATTATTCGTTTTTAAAATATTGTGTCACAGAGATTGGACAGGTTTATACAAAATGTATGTCAAAACACAAGAGTAGTTTTAGTGTATATTGGAAGATAATTCGTTATAAAAAGGAAATGGTAGATTAATAGAATATAACAAAGATTAGGTTAGATATTATAGTGTATTGGCGAACATTGAAATCGTAAATAATCAGGCTAACCTAGAGAATCGAAACAATAAAGTGTTGCTTATAAAATACAGAGTAAATTATATCAAAATACTTCATTTAATGAACAATACTGAAATTAAATAAAACAAATATTTTAACAAAAGTGTAATACAAAAGAGGCAAAATTACAATTAGTCTGCCGAATTGAGCAAGTTTAAGGTTTGTCAGTATATTGTAGAGTATATAGATTAATAATTATTACTAGCTACACTGAGAGAGAACATTGCATAGGTACATCGAGATAAAAATGAAGGAATTAATAAGGATAATACTTGACTCTATATTATAGGTTTCATAGGGCAACTGGGCAGAACAATAGACTTCAAAAATATTAAAATAGACAGAGCACGTGCCAGTCAAAGTCTGATTTCAGTTTTGGTAAAGAAAAGGTCTGTCTAGAAGAGAGTTCTATGAAAGCGTTGTCTATGCAAACGTTGTTTTTGAATACTATGTAGTTATATCTCATGAACATAGGTAGAGCTATAAAAAGCAAATTTCGATGGTTAAATGGCAGATTTAAATTTATTTCATAATTGTATAAATATGCTTTAAATAGGTAATAGGAGGCTTGAAATCATGGAAAATCAGATAATTTCCAGCTTTGCGGACAATCTTCGACTCTGAATTCTGGAGGAAAGACTGCTTCTCTGTTCATGGAAGAGCTCACAAGAGATTGGAGGTTGAACGAAGACATTTTGAATATAATATTTGTAATTACTCTTTGAGAATTTCTAGTTAACATAATCCTACCAAACTCAATTTAGTATTTATTATGTAATATGGAAATATGGTTTGCTTAAAATCTGTTTTGAAGTTTATTTAAAAAAGTGTTTCTCGGTAACCCTGTATAACGCAAAACATCTTAAAATGTAAATTTAAGTAGAAACTAAATATACAACGAAAAAATTTGAATCACGTATAACAAAAGTGGTATAGAAGAAATGTGCCTTCGGATAAAAATAGACACTAGAATAACTAAAATAGCAGTGCACAGCTAATAATAATGCTTTTGACATTTTTATATGAATAGAGTTGCAAAATAATACTGAAAATGCTGCTATATTTCTCGTATAACTTACACAAATAAATAGCTATAATTTAAATAAAAACTATAAATATAGGAATAAAAGATTGGACCAGAACGAGTGAACATGGTCTAGAGTATAGCGAGGGTGATTGGAGTGGATAATACATACAGATGTCGGAAATAAATGCAAAGAAATCAATGCACAAAATATAAATAATAAACTTGATTTTCTTTCTTGGAAATTATAGATTCAATAAAATTTCATAGGTGGGGCTCCAGATTGCATAGAAATAAATAAGGCATTTGAATTCTTGATTACAGAATATTTGGTAGGATAGCTCCAAGTACTTTACAGACTTATGGCAATCTTAATAAATAAGGATTAACATTCAAATAAGTAATCTCACATTGGTATTTGATATCTATATCCTTTGGTATAGCAAATTGATTAAAAGTCGTCATTATTGATTGTCAGCTAATAATTCTGTGCGTTCGGCAAACTTAGTCAAAACAAGGTCCACTTTACTGTGGAGCTGGAGCTTTGTGGTTGGGTCGAGGTCCTTCGGCCCCCAAAGTAGCATCATCAGGGTCTCAATACGGAAGAGTTCTGCCCAGCGGGGGTTTTCCTGTAGAAAGAGGATAAAACAGAAGCATACATTAGTATACTATTGTATCAACGATTGAGCAAATCAAGTAAAAAGAAGTACAAACATATTATCCTTCTTTTCTGTAATTTTACAATGGAAGATAGAGGCCAGATTCTGAGGGATCATAAGACATTGTCATCAAAAATTAAACTAAATAACGCGATACATATCACCACATTTCGATAAATGAATACGTCAGTTACAAACTTAATATATGTAATAAATAAACAATGAATAAATATCATAAGTACATACTAGATTACTATTACATAATTACACTCTAGCCAAGGAGAAGGGGCACAGCTGTTCTATCAGCTGTTCATTACATAACTATCATCGTGCTCTTACTGCTGCTATTGATTTTATCAGTTATGTCTCTCATTGGTCAGAATGTGATTATATAATAGTTAATCTGGATATACTTATATATCAGCTGTTTATTACATAACCATCATCGTGCTCTTACTGCTGCTATTGATTTTATCAGCTATGTCTCTCATTGATTAGAATGTGATTATGTAATAGTTGTAGTTAATCTGGATGTACTTATATATGTACTTACCTTCATTACATATATTTATGGCATGTATATTCATGTATATTCATGTACATGTACCTATTTTAGTTTGTTATCAGCGTATTCGTCGGACGAAATGCGGTGAAATATATCGCGATATGTCTTATGATCTCTCAACATCTGGCCTTCATATTTCTTTCTAAAAGTATAATATGTATTCCTATTTCGCATAAAAGTACTTCTAGCATTTACGACTTTAGTGGGAAATACAATAATGAGCACACTATGCTCCACATAAAATAAATGCAATGGATTTACCTTTCCAAATAATAATATGATTTAAATAGTGACTGTATTTAACTTTAATGTAATTCAACAAAAGACATCAGAAAGAACACCCCACTGTGAAGGGCAGTGTTCCCATTGTAGCATGCACACACACACAAGCGTACTTACACTAACTAGCCATCAGCCAATGAGAATACAGTAAACAGACTAACAAGGTGCTAGAAGAGAAAGAAATTTACGATTTTAAACTATAGAAAATATTTAATTATATTTTTTGTAGTTTTAAAATGACCAAAAATATTGTACTATGCAATATATACTTTTGAAAAGATTAAAATAAATGTTTAAAAATATATTGAGATGTTTTAAATATATACATTAACGGTATTTTAGAACTTGAGAGCATATATTTAAAACTTTCATTTAGCATGATAAAACAGAAAGACTATCCTGAACTACTAATTACTTAAAATACTATTTAGAATTCTGAATTAATTGAAAATTTAGCATATATAGCGTTTTCGAAAATCTACTAGCGAGCCAAATTGATAAAAGCTCCATAAAAATATTGATTTCACATGGAAAATAATATCTATATCTCCCTCTCGAACATTTGCTTATCAAAACCGAAATTACACTTTGACAAGCGAGTCATCTGTCTAGTTGTGGTATTTAATGTCTATGTACACATTTACTCCTCGGAATAATTATAATACCATTAAACGCACGCCAATTTCCACTATTTATACCGCGAAAATTGCTTAAATTCAATTTCCTTTTGCAATATTGAAAATGTTGTTATATAGGTTATATACGGTGCCTGGTAGTACCCTAAACTAAGTTTTAACATAATAAAGTTAATTTAACAGTATAATGTAAATGTATATAACGAAAAATAGGCCCAATAAACACAAATGATAGAGTAATTGCAAGAAAATATGTAAACTTTTTACTATGTGAATGATCCCAAAATTTCCTTTCAATGAACATTGAAAATTTTTATAATTCGTTTTACATTCGTTTACTGTTTGTTACCTATATTTAACATATTCAGTTGGAAATCATAACATTTGAAATAATAACTGATCAAAAATGCCCTCGATTATTTGTTATTTCAGTATTATTGTTTGTAAAGTTTCATTTATATACATATTCAAGGATAAGTTATTAAAACATGTAATGTTATAGATTAACGGCCATTCTCAGAAAAGAGCTTATTTAAGGAGTAACCCCTCCCCACCGTAGAACAAAGCACAATCATT
>JAYRBW010004297.1:0-13781 GCA_036023295.1 Invenusta paracnida | reverse complement strand
CTGCTAAGGTGGTGCATTTTTATGATGTTAACACAGACCTGTATTGAATACAATGAAAATCCATATATTATCTGAGAAAAATTTGTATTTGTAAATATATGTTATTATATTTTTGTGTTTATTTTATTTATTTTTATTTTTTTAGGTTATCCTGAAGATAATTTACTATGTGAACACTTATTGGTTAGTTAACTATTAATTACATAATATCTTTGTTAAATTATCAAATTTCTTAATATGATTTTTTATTAATTTTTTGGCAAAATATTTTTATGCTGTGCAAGTCTATTTAAGTACTTAAATCATTATATGATATTCCAGCATTGTCAATATATTTATACATTAAGCTTCCAAAAAAAACCTTAAATTTTTTAGGCTTATTGTTTATTTCTTGTTTTATAAATTAATGGTTGCTGATCCAATTGGATTGTTACATAGTTCAAGCTTTCTATTAGATATATTTTTCACTAGTTTTTTTATATAATGGGCTGTCATTGTTATTTATTATGATTTCACTGCTTTTACAAGTGCTATCTTGCAGAAAACTGCTAAGGTGGTGTATTTTTATGATGTTAACACAGACCTGTATTGAATACAATGAAAATCCATATATTATCTGAGAGAGATTTGTATTTGTTACTATGTTATGTTATATTTTTGTGTTAATTTTTACTTTTTACTTTTTCAGTTTATCCTGTGGGAACACTTTTTGGTTAGTTAACTATTAATTACATAATATCAGTAAAATGGTTAATTTATCTAATTTGTAGAAAAGTGTTTTAATATACTTCTTGGATTGTTACAACATTTCAAACTTTATTTATTTTGTATTATTTATTATTGTTCATGATGCTTTCCGTGTTTCATCTGAAAATTGTGTCGATATTTTTGGTTTTACTGAACTAGAGAAGATATTGTATTTGTAGTACCTTTTTTTTAAATTCACTCATTCTTGTGTCTGCTTTATTTTTAGAAACAAGAAACTCTTAATCTGGCTCTTGTGTGAGTATTTCTGTTATATGACAGATATAATTACATTTTTAATACAGCTATTTGATAATGTAGGTAAATGATGATGGTCTTCTACTAATAATAAACCTCTTCTATAAGAGGTCTTCTACAGTGTGTCTCATAAGTCCCTGAGGAGTTTGTATGTATTGGCAATGTTAGAGGTCAACCAATGAAGCAACCAATAATACAGTTTATTAGTAATAATAATAGTTTCTTTCAGTTGGCATTTTAATTGCTCTGTAAATAAATAAGATCAATAATAATAAACTCCATAGGGACTTATGAGACACTGTAAATATTATACATATAGTATACAGATTTCTAGTTATTTAATAATTAGATTTGGTTGTGTACAATTTGTATATATTTTATGGAATGTGAAAATAGTCTTAGGATCTAGTTTAGCTATGTGGTTTTTGCATCCCACCATAGATAATTTAATAGTTTTGTGGGATTCGGTAAGCTAATATATCACTATTTTTAGAATGATGTAGTTAATTTCAAATGCAAGTTTGATTATATTTTTATGAAATATATACATGTACTAATCAATTGGATAATCTTAGTGTTTAATGATGAAAAATACCCAGCTCTCTGAAGTATTTTGAAGATAAATAGTTCAAACTTCTGACTTTAGAATTCTATTTTGGAATGGTATAAACATGTTCAGTTATATTTACATTGCCTAATCCTTATTTTTCAGGAATTTTTCGATAGAATGATTGGTAAGTTAATAGAATAGATATTTATGTAACACTAGTTTATGTGTATGCCTTTCAGTTTGTCGTGTGTACTGTACCAGGATTTCCCGTATTTATAGTAATATACTTCAGTATTATTTTACAAATGTGCTTAAATTTTGATTAATTTTTTAAAACATATCTACTCAACTGGGAAGATTTGGATTTCTTTAAATTAATCAACTGCCACACTAATTATTATAATGATGCTATGGAATTACCGTCTGATATTGATGACATTTTTATTACTGATTTGTAAATAACAATTTTTATATTATTTACTTACATATATATGGTTTTTACATAATGGTCAATTTTCCAACATTGTAGAATTCAGAATGTTCTCACGAAACTCTGGTATGTTAATATTAAAATTAATTCTTATACGTGTGAAGGTATTAAGTAAACAATGCATAATTTTCGCTTTTGGTTAATGTCATAAGTAGAATATTCACTACTTATATTCATAAATGCTTTAGTATTTCTATTAATGTTACATTTTTAGCTAGTTTGTTCCCAACAAGCATACAAAATATATTCATTAACAATTAGATAATAGGTATTTTATCGAATTCCACTTTTCGTATTGCATACATTGGTAAACCTGTATTGAAAAGATATTTATATTAAGATTTTCTCCGAGATGTCAAATTCCACTTAATGTATAAACACTTCAGTGGGCCACAATCTCGGTATATAGATAGTTATTCCTTTTGTATTCTTTTTTTGAACAATAATATTTGTTTAACAAGTAATAACTCACATTACATTTTATTCATTGACTGCAGATTACCTACACTTATTAATTGTTCATTTAATAAAAAAAGCTTGCTAAAACCATGATGATTTTACATATCGCTTAGGTACCGAACTGATTTTAGATTGTTTTAATCGAGAGTCAGTTCGTCGCCTTTTTCTGTGCGTTTTGTCATAGTTACACTGATTTATTTTGTTAGCTTTTCCTTTAATTTTCTACATATTCAACGTTTACAGTTGGTTTATATTTTCGATTCCAGCACTTATTTTAACGAGATGTTGTTAGGAAGAATATTTTCCTATATTAAGCAAGTAAGTTTTTAATTTTTTATGCATATTTTATATGGATTTCTTGTAAGCATATTCATAACTATTGTTGTGGCGTAAATAACGAATATAGACTACTTTTGGACACAACTTTATAAATGATACATTTGATTACTCAAATTTATCCAAAACACAAAATTTCTTACTTTTTTGCTAAAATATATTTTTAGTAATATATGGTAAAATATTTTTTCTGCTGTGCAATTCTATTAAAATGCTTATATAATATTCCAGCATTGTATCTATTTATACATTTTTTATGACTATTAGTATTTCAGTATTTTATTACTTTAAATGATGAAACGTGGCTGTGGTAATGACACCATTTTGATTATTGTCCGCTTTCTGAATGAATTAATCTTTCAAATTACACTACATTTATATTATTAACTATTAATAATTATAAGCATGATGTTCATTTCATTACAGCCATTTTTTTAAATCAAGTAATTTGGTAAGTAAGTTGGTTGTACATTTAGTGTTTATCTTTTAAAAGTATTAATAGTATTGCAATGTAATATTTAAGCTGTGTTCACCAAAGCTCATCTACTAAACGAGTATTCGAAACAAAATTAGTAAATATATGCAGTTTGTATTGTTAAATATTTATATTTGTTAACTTCTTACTAGAATATTTTCAAGTATATAACCCGAAACCTTTTTGTTAGAGATGGATAGAGTTGTCTATTTTTATTGCATTTCCATGTATAAACTAAATTTTATCATTAACTATGATGATTATTTTATGGCAGTTAATTTGACATGTCTGCTACCATCACGTCAGTCTTTCTGAATTTCTTGTACCAAAAACAAAATTTCATATTTATATTTTTGTTAATAAATCGATTTTTCTTTTTCAGATGGCTACTCATAGGAGTTAAAGGGTCACTCGAGAGTTTAAGTAAGTTTTTCTTTTAATAACTTTGTATGCACAGATTTTTGTCAATATAAAAAAATCCTGATGAATATACTTGCCCTCTCTGAATTTTGATTGCACCTTTTTTACTGAATATTTTAATATATAGTCTTACTATTTATATATATTCCATTATTTTATTTTTAATTTATTACATTTTTTTCAGGGATTCTTTTAATAAGTCAGTGGAGTAAGACGTTACTTGAAATTATTGTAAGTTTTTTGTCAAAGATCAAATTCAACTTTAGTACATTTATTTACTTACATAAATAGTTCAATATATTATTTTATTGACTTATTTTGTTTACTTAATAGAAATGCAGCGCTATTGCTTTATAACAATCACTTCTACATTACTAAAAGTAAAATAAAATAAGTTTTTTTTATAATACAGTTTTGGTTTATCATAGGTAACATCATAGTAGGGATAGTATTTATTTCTGATTAAACTTTGCTGTTCACATGCCTAGTTCTATGCGGAATATTTGTTATATGATGACATATATAATTTTTATTTGATTTGTGAATATATTTTTACTGCGTGTAAAAGATGTTTACTATTTTTATTACAGGTTTATTGATGACAATTCGGTAAGTAATGCTACGTTTTTGTAAATGTTAATTAATCCTTGTGATGCAAATTTACAAAATATATTTACATAGACAGTGACTGTTCCAATAATATGTCAAATTAATATACTATTATACCTATTGATTCTAATTTAGCTTAACTTCTACTGGATTAGTATATGTATTTACTCAAAATATAGTTATACTCTAGACTATAACAATACTTTAATTTTGTATTACGAAGTTACTATATATGATGAATAAACGCGCTTCGTCTGAAATGTTTTTAACAAGTTGTCGAAAAAAAGATTGTTTTCTGATTTTTGTTATTATAGGCTTACAATTTTTAAATATCATTTTAAATCTTATTATTTAAGATTTTTTTTGTTTCAGCTCAGAATGTTTTAATATTGTTGCAGGTAACTATTTAATTTTACCTCGATTGCCATTTTTTGTTATGTATATGAATTTTAAATAGATTTTAAATTTCTTTTATTCATTATTTTGCTTTATCTAATTATTATTATTATGATGAAATTATCGACGGGCGGTATGATTTAATGTGATTATTGTTGTCGATGCTGATTTTTGTAATCACATACTTATTATATTAATAGTATATTGTTATTATGTTTATACATTTTTATTGTTTTATTTGTAGATTAGAAGAAACAAGGTATTGTATTTGTCTATGTTTTCATTTTAATTATTCTCTATTTTGTAAAGTAGTTACAGCGATTTCATGGTTATAATATAACTATTTCGTATAAATATAATGGGTACTTTATATTAAAGTTATTTAAATTCGTTCTGTGTACTATTAAAACTTAGGTTTCTTGCTGTAATTTAAAATGATGAAACTTATTCCACCTCATTCGCGGTTTCTTCTGATGAGCCCACGGGCTTTATGAGGTTCCGCAGACCTTCCTTGGATGTCTGATAAGATAATAAAATAGGTTTTATTTCTTTGTAATTTCGTTTTTTGGTCTCACTTATCTACTTTATTTTCAGGTTTCGGATTCATTGGCATGTGAGTTATATTTCCTTTATTTAATCAGTATTTTTCGCCGACAATTGTGACTTGTAGTTGTGTATTTTGTGTTATATGATGATATTATTGGTCCGTGTTTATGATAATATGAATTTAAACACCAATCCTGAGAGAGTTTTTATATTTTATATTTAGGATTGATGTTTGTGCTTTATTTTAATTAACTTGTCATCGATATTTCAGGTTGTATGCTCTATTGATTGTTACTCAATGTATGTGAACATTTTTGTTTTGATTTATTGATTCTGGTATTTAAAAATAAATAAAATACTACTAAAAATTTGTTATTTATTTTCTGTTACAGGAAATATGATTAACAATCGAACAATTTTGACGTCAGTTGCAATTCTGTACATTATTGTATGATAATTCAATTGAAATCATCTGTAAAATATGAAGTTCAAACACATTTGTATGTGGTATCTTAATAAAGTTTTTATGAAATTTATAAAATCCTTATAGGTTTATTTATTTTTCAGTCGTTTTATAGTACTTAGCTACACAGGGATGCCAATCATTTTGATGGTCATGAGATTTGTGCAAAAATGCAATAATAAAAAGTGGGGTGGTGTAAGCATGGCATGTTATGTAAGTTGAAAAATGTATGCCCATATTGTAATACATCTAGAGTTTACTTTATTTTTCATCTTATTTCAGAAAATTATATAAATGTAACATTTTTACTTGTTTCATTAAAAACACGACCAATCCTGTTAGACAAAATATATTCGAGATAATCTTATAATGAGCACTTAAATTAAAATTTGTTTTAATCATCGACTTAATTTTTGGTACATCGGTTTCGTAGGTCCTGCAGAGGCCATAGTTTTGGACATTTTAGCGCATATTTGAAGGTTTAAAATACAAAATATCAGGATTTCATGAAAACCTGTTGGCATCTCTAACTACATATGGGTTGCTTTTTAGTGTTATTTTAAGTTATTCTTAGTAATTAGAGGAACTCTTTTTCATTCTGCCATAACAGTTAGTTCATCGGGTTTATCTTATTTTTTAAATAAGTTTCCGTTTGTAGGATATTAGTAACTAAATTGGCACTAATAAAAATGTAGAGATTAGCAAATCATAATTACGAAGTTAGTTGAACACTGTTATTGATTTGATGTGTATTTGATTACTGCCTGATTTGGATGCATATAAAATCAATTTTCCGAATTTGTTTGAAACATTCTAATATATGTCAGATTTGTTATTACACTACTGAATAATATACGCGATTTCATCTTTTCTATTTAGTTTATGTATATTTAATAGTGTAGTACCTAATATATAGTATCTACTAGATATCTACTATATTATATATAGTACCTACTATATTTAATAGTAGAGTACCTTTTTGAAGTGAATTACAAATATATAATGTAAAAAAACTAGTCAAACCGGACATATACAGAGACCATAGATTTTAACCTCCATCCTGTCAGGTTGTTCTATATTTCGAAATCTGATTAAAAGTAGATTTTAATTATTAGTTTAATTCACCTGGTTCAAACCGTTTTGGATACTTAACTTGCTGATCTATAGCTTGCTCACATGTTTCGATACAGTAGTTATTAGATAAGGCCTAATTACAGATAAATGAATATTTATTATTCTTATTGCTTATTAGATCAAGCGATAAACATTAAAATCCTAAAATACAATTTAAAATCGGAGTATCTCTGTAAAATAGTGTTGAGTATAGACACCAAAGAAATAAGAGTTAACTAACTTATATTAGGATTCTCATTTCTATGATAGACGCCACTGGGTCGACTGGTCACCCTGAGACAATTTTCTACTATATTTATATTCGTTTCATAGTACTAATTAAGATTGATGTAAACAAATTTATCCAGATTTTAATAAGGTTCACAATTGATCGCATACATTTAAGTTTGAAATAGCTGCGCAGTGGATTTAATTGATTTGCAAAACAAAAATAGGTTTAAAAAAATTATTAAAACGCGGAGTGTTTTGCTGCAACCAACAGCATCATCAAGCAAAAAATTGTGAAACTACATTTGTACGTTTATACAAGGAAAGAAATTGAAGATATACTGCAGGAATAAAGATCAAATTAATTGTAGTGTTATATATATACAAGATTTTAGTAAAAACAGTTTTATTAAGATTCAAGTATATATGTTGTAATTACACAGATATATATATTAATATGAACAAAATAATTTGTATTAAAGTTCAAATTAATTCAACATATCAGTATTATAAAATATGACCGAATTTCTGCTGCAACTAATACTTATTACTGCAAAACTATTTTAGAGATTAATTCACTTTGATTAAGACATTTAAAATACATGTGCTTCATGTGGCCTATATTATAGGTATATATCAAAACTTCAAATAATGTAATATCTATAAAATATATTTAAACAGTTTTCAACGCAATATACACAAACAATGTATAACATTTATTTTAAAACTAATATTCCAAAATGTATATATTTTTATTATACATATTATGTACATATACAAAAGATAAATTATATCACTTAATTTTTTTAAATGTATAATATATTGAAAGGACAGTCGTGGACATTACATTTTGACAGAATATGTGACTGTATACATATATTGACGCTGGTATACATGATACACTATCTCAACATATTCTTTAAATTAATTTAATAAACAAATATTTGTTTAACATTACTTATTAAATAAATATGTCTTTTAATGTTCTGTTCCCTGTGGGAAGCGCAATTAACTTTTTAACAGATTAAATAAGAATCGATTAACTGTCCTAATTATATTAATTGACAAATTAGTATAAATAAATTGCAAGTTTTAAAACGTTCAAATCTAAATTATTCTATGTCAAACACATGGAATTAAACAATTAAGTAATCAGTCTACTCAAGCATTAATATCTGTGGTAATTGTGAAAGATTTACATTGAATTAAAATTACCAGTATTATTACATCTTTCATATTAAAATATGTACACGAACTATCAAATAAATAATTCAATAATTTGACTTGATAAAAGTAAAAATATTCCTGTATTATATACATTCAGTCATTAAATGCAATTCTCTTTTGGTGATAAAGGAGAACTTGTGTCGATAACTTCTTTATTCCAAAAGGTAGAACAAATTCGAGACACTAAGCCTGATTTTATAATATCTTGGAGACTGTAAATAAGTACGAAATAGCGATTTTAACGCTACAAATAAGATGAGCAATATATATATATATGTATGTTAGGAGTGGAACCTCCGGCACATATCTACCACCTCCAAAGGCCATGTAACTTGATGACGAACACGTTGACCAAGCTTAATAATCTTCTTACAGAGAACTCCCATTGGCGATTGGTTTGCGTCATGATCAATACCGCCAACAATCATCACATGATCACCGTGTAAGAATGGAGCAGGAGTGTCGACGGTGCCTTGTAAGTGTCGAGGGCTTAGACGAACAGGGATTCGTCCGGTTCCATCGTCCAGTAGGAAGTCGCCTGTGTCCTTGATGGCGATAAGAGAACCCTGGAGCCAGAGAAGAGTGAAACGCAACTCGCGTGGAGTTTCATTGGGACCAGTGAGGTCCGGGAGAGACCAATAGCGGCCTTGTTCAGAAAAGACGGGTCCTGATCCAGTTGTCAAATGACTCACGAAGAGTTTTCGTATTGGAAGTGGAGCTTCAAAGTCCTATATGCAAGATAAAGATAAGGACAAGACACAATGTTTGTCTTAATAACTTCATTATTTAAATCTAACCATTTTAAAATTAAATTAAATTTTGGCGGATCTACCAATTCAAAAATGTTTAATCGTGTGATAATAAATTGACATATGTGGAAATATATTTCCCAATTTTATCTTGATTGTTAAACTAACTGAATTTATTAAACCGGATTTGTGCAGAATCTTTAAATTTGTGATAGTAAACAATTCAATACTATTATTTTGAGACCTTAAAGTTTTTAAAACTGACAGCAATGAAACAGTTTCAGATATACGGAAAATATATATTTGCTCTTAAAATCAATGAAATAATTTTTTTGTAACACATTTACATGAAATTTATTAAAATAAAACGATTTTTTATTGACGTTTTTTTAGTAGCGTTTAGGCACACCTCCATTAGGTATATACTATCAACTACTTTTATGAGTAACTGTGTCTGAATATATTTTTAAACAATTTATAATCACCTACGTATACTCGCATATTCAATAACATTAATGTATGCATAAATCATCAGATTCCCCGATAACCGCAACTTACTTCATACGATAAATATCAACATTATATGTATCCTAATATTGTGATGACCAAATTAAATTATTTGTTCGATAAATTGAGCGGTGGTAGTAGGCACAGAGAACGAAAATAACGCATGTATATTATACATGTTATAGGTATAAAAAACTCATTGCACATGTTACGGTAAAAAAATCGTTTAGTTAAATAAAATTGCCAAAGATAGTATCTATAAAGTACTATGAACCATTTTCATAAAAATATATATTGAGTTTCTATCGTAAAATAAAAAAAAACTTAAATTTTCAGTAAAAATCTTGACAAATTTTCTGAACAGATATTCGTGTGATTGGTGAAAAAGTAAAAATGTTCTCAACAAAACAAAAAAGCTAAATATATACATGCATATCATATGAAAATAAATCAACTGTAACTAAAAGAAAAAGTCATAAATCTGTAATAAAAATGTCATGTTTTATATATAAAAAAGAGGCAGCATATAATTATCAATTGAAGGCAGCTTAACGTACAAAACTAACAAAAGATGGAAAAATAGCTACAAAAAATATCAGACAGAAAAAATCAGGCATTTTTAAATTGTTTTAATATATTTATATAAATAAATGTATTTGCAGTTATTCAATCTAATTGATTTTAAGCCGCATTTCTTTATTAACAAGATTTGCACTTTCAAAGAATTTTGCGACATAATGAATTTGACCAACATCACAAATTTTAGAAATAAAGTGGCCACTTATTGTCTCAAAGAATGTTGAATATCGTGGAAGGTGTAGATCCATTACTTTTAGTACTACAAATCCACAACAACAAACACAAGCACAAAATAGGTTAACAACTACACGCTTTGAAGGGAAAACAGCGACAATGCCGCAGCCAACTGTTATACTGAGTAAAATATGAGCTCCAAGTCCTAGTTCAAATCCTATCTCAGTAATTAGGGCAAGAAAGTAGGAGAAACAGGATGTTACCATTAACGCTACAAATGGAAAAGCATTCTCAAAAGGTGACATTAGCGACAGTCCCCAGACAACAACCCACATAAAAATGGGCAGAGTGTACCACTGGTCGAGCACCGCAAATCGGTGAGTCTGTAAAAGAATTCTCAGAAGCTGCACAAGACTGTAGAGAATACTCATCCAAGCAAATGCGGCACACATGTACTTCTGCCGGTGGGGTTTGGCGGCGGGCAACAGTTTCGCCCGATTGAGCCAGTAGACACCAACGAGGGTGTACACCAAATTGATGAGCGTATTGAAGGGCATAGGAAGCCACTCTGGAAGTAAAGGACTGAATGGCCGCTCTGCATAGTGACCGGTACCGTTTTCGGTGGCCACGGAGTCCATTAGGCCCGTCCAGGTGATTATAATAATAGAACAGGTACCCAGCAGGACATGTAGAAAACTAGTCCAAATAATTCCATCTGGTTTTTTAAGTGAAGATGTTTTCGATGGCATCTGAAAACAAAAACTCGTTATTATTTTTTAAAAGAGTCACTTGGCACAAACAAGCAAGCTTGTTAAGTATAATATGTAAGTACTACAATACTCTTATCAAAAGCAAAATCGATCAAGAACTTTATTAATAAACAAATAAAAAAAAGTTTTATAGACTACATTAAACTAGTTCTAGACTGGTAGTTCTTATTAGTGGAATAGAATATTATATTAATGCAAATAATAATACAGTATATATTTCAAACATTTGACAGAACGCAAATGAGCACAATATAGAAAAGAAATGTTAACATGAGACATTCGGCATGAAATATATTACTAATAAACATCTAGACAAGAGTAAGAGAATAAGATGAAAACACAATTATGCAAACATTTATACATATAGTTAGAATTTGATATACTGCAATATATATCAAATACAATTTTATGAATGAAAGTGCTACTAGTCTATACTATTCGAAAAACAAAATATATATGTACATATACCTATTTAAATTCAAGTAATTTTTGTAAAATAAATATATGTCGTATTATATAAAATGTTAATATAAATTAACATTCATAATTATAGTCACATTTAGAATAACATATTTCATTAACAATTATTTAATCAATCATTTTCATATAAAACATATTTAATTACATATGCGTATAAAAACGTATTTTCGAAAATCACTATTATATGCACATATTACAAGATTTATAAGCGCATATATACTATAATATAGTATATTAAACTGCTGGCGATTACATATAATACAATGTATATTTAATACTTTGAAATGACTAAGGTGTTGGCCATACCAAACACAATAGTAACGAAACTAGCAAATGCTGTTTAAATTCAGTTGCATAACATACAAAATACACAACTTTTGATTTGATCATACCTGAGATTATTTTTCTAAAACAATTTTTTGAAAAAGTGAAAAATGAATAACTGTTGGTTGTCTAGAAAATACTGAGATATTTGAATAAAAAATTGTTTACTTAGTATCAACAAAATATTAAACAAAATGCATAAAAGGAAGCTGTTTGCATGCCACTTATTATACTATAAATCTAATATTTGCCTCAGAACGTAGGTTTTTAACAACCTAATAACGTAATATATAAATATACACATGCTATATTATACATGTAAAACATACATTGACAAACTGACTACTCTAAGTACGACTATAGTTTAAACCAAGATAAAACTATTATTAACTGTGCTTTAAACGCAATGTCAAAATATAAGAAATAGAGAAAATTAAAGAAAAAGTTCTAGTTGACAAAACTTGTATTTATCACTTTAAATGAATAGTCAGTTTACAATTACAATTTATAAATGTACGAGTACATAGTAATCTATCTATTACTGTAATTAAACTTAATGATTATGACACAAATCTATAAAACAAATTAGAAAACGACTATAAACAAAATAAATAAATATGAAACAGTACAAAAACTATATTTATTTGAAATGTAATGCATAGCTAATTTTTTAAAATATATAATACATAATAAACACAAAATATATCCCTAAAAACATATCAGAAATTATCGTTTTTATGATACAAAAAGAATAATTAAAATAAATTTACGAATCATAAATTTAACAAAACTATTATTATAAAGGCATGACATGAATGCCAGTTCAATTAGAAATTGCTACAGAAGCTTACACCAAATTGTAATAAAGGTGTTGGCATATATATATATATACAAAGTTTAGTAGGCCATTTTACAGTTCAACTCAGGTAGAAGGGCCACTGCAGTGTGAGTCGGATGCTTTTTGGATGTCTGAATCGAGAAGCTTGAAGCCAGAATGCACAGCGCAAATGCCCCCCGTGTAATCGGTGAAGTTAACAGCGGAGAATCCTGCTCGATTGAGCATATGACAAAACTCCCGCTGGGGAGGAAATTGGCGGATGCTCTCAACAAGATACTTGTAGGAGTGCCAGTCACTAGCGAGTACCTGGCCCATGACGGGAATCACTTGGAAGGAATACTCATCGTAAATTCTAGAACCAAAATATAATAATATGTAATTAGTGGTAATAATTTAATAATATATCCGTTATAACGTAGTCCATATTATGAATAAATTGAATTTATAATCTCAGTTTAATTCTACCAAATGTCAATATATCCTATAAGTATTAGAACTCAGCGGAGAATTCACCGAAATATACAAACTTAGAATAGGTAAAACAAATATTTCTATTTTTCTAACAACTACCATTAGGTATTGTAAAACTAGACAAGGCAAGAATAGAATAAGATACTAGATATTAACCTTGTTTTATGTTTTATGTTTTCAAAATACACAATGAAGGATCTATTGATGTTTGGGATTATATATGACTCATCTTTTTTATATGAAACAGATGGATTATATAAAATTTAAATATGCTACTGTACAAGCAATCAAGTACATTATAATACACAGCTACATTAATACTAAAATGGAATTCTTGTTTTGATCATGGGTATATGGGTATACAAGACCATGTAAATAAACGTTAGTAGTTGGGTAGGGCGCACTCTAACTCAACCATGACCCCCGCACCCCCCCCTCCCTCGCGTCCAATCAGACTTGAGACAGCGCTCAGCTAATGACACAGCTGTAAGAGTATATAAGGGAATGCGCGAGTTCGTTTTCATTCATTTCACTTTGCTTGACGCTACTAGAAGGTCGTATCCCCGCTCCTCCTC
>JAYRBW010004286.1:0-13782 GCA_036023295.1 Invenusta paracnida | reverse complement strand
AGCTCCTCTCTCTCTAGCAAGATCACACTCTCAAGATGCTATATACTACTGATGATATTCAAGAAATGGAACAATTTCTTGGTGATTTACTAGATGGTTATTTCTTTATCGATCCCCTCCTTCATCTGCCAAGCCCGCTCCATCCGATCGCCCCCTAACCTACTCAACTCTACGTCTGCTCCAGCGCGGGTACCTTCTCCATATGCAATCAAGTATACCTATGGACAGTGCTCCCTTGACTTTAACACTGAGGAGGAACATAACATAGAAGGTCTTGCCAACCGAATAAAATACCTACAATGGAGGACTATCCCGATAACAACGTACATCGTTTCTGCGCCTCATCAGCTTTCGGAGGAGCACTCAGATATATTATATTCGAACCCATGAATCCTCCAGTACAACCAAAAGATTACCTATTCTCCATTAGAGTTCAGACTGAAGAAGCTGCCTCAATCCGACTTTGGATGACGGATGAGGAAGTAAGCCGAATCAACATGGCCTCTTTCGACTACATGGGAGATACCGGAGATCTCTTCGAAGTCGAACTACAGTACCCACCTTCCGTTCAGGACAAGACTTGCGATCTCCCTCCAGCGCCAGAACCCTGCGTCATCCTGGAAAGATGTCTGTCTTCCTTTATGAAGGATCAATGGAACAGCTCCATGGTGATGAGAAGAATACATACAAGGGTACAACAAAATAGAGGCTGACATACTATGGAGAATATGTGGTGCATAGTAGCCTGCTCCAGTTTTAAGCAATTCCACGAGTGGATCCTGTTAAGACCGAAAGCATAGACACCGGAGACCTTGTACTACGTAGTCACAAAATGTAGAATTGTTGACAACTTCGGTATTGAGAGAAAAAAGTTGTTGTTCGGATTGTAGAAACTCGTTTAAATAGGGATTGATCTGCAGGATGCGAAGGTCCTTGACGGAGTGAGCTTTGTACTTGATGCCTCCACTGAGTAGAGAAGTGGTTGTTTCTTCTATCTGATCTCTAAAGAAGGAAAGAAAATCTTATGGTTGAACGTGGGTTAATTTGTGGGTTCGAATCGAATTTATCTAAGTGCTCCCCTAAAAGCTGAGGATCTGCAGAATCGATGTACGTTATCATTGCGATAGTCCTCCAGTGCAGGTATCATCCTGAGAGTGTGATCGAGAGAGACGAGCGAGGAAAAAACCGTTCACGGGCGCAACCAAGAGCAAAATCAGCGACAACGATTGCGCACGTCTCTTTTATACTCATTCAATTGGCTGAAGGCTGTACTAGTGAGGGGGGAAGGGTACGAGTTACACCTACCATACTACTTACAATAATTTAAGAATAGTCACATTGTGATTCAGTTCTAATTGTATTTATCTTTTTACAATTGCTTGTTTTATTAGAAAGTTACATTTAGAAGTACACATTTTCCAATTCATTGTTTCAAGTACTCAGATCAATAGCGCAACAATTTATCAATATAAACGCACAAATACGTAAGGATAATCATTACATACTCTCAATTCAATAAAATATAATGTTAATTTGAAAATTATGTCAATTATTTAAAGAATCTTTGTATTTTTTAATATTTTGATTCTTATTTCCAGCTGATTTTTTTACCGCGAAAAAGCATTAAAGATAACTCTATTTCAGTATATAATCTGATTTTTTACATTTATTAATTTAAATAATTTAAAACTAATTAAAACATATTTGGGTTATATATAAATAAAATACTATATTGCGAAATCGACTTAGTTTTTCAAAATAAGGACAAATGTTCAAAGGGAAATATATTTATGATATTCACTTTTGAACATAACTGAAATTAATTAAAACTATAGCTACAACTAACGCTATACAAATATTAAAATGCATTTTAAATAAATGTAATTAAACCATTCTGAATAAAATTATGTAATTTATAAAAAAACGAAATTTGTAAATTGTTTCAAACAATGAACATATGTAGATATGTATATATATTAATCACAAAGCTAATAACGTTAAGAATTATTGAATAATATTTCTGTTTTATCGAATGTTACATTGTTTCGTTTTTATCTCGGCAGAAGCGACAGATCTCTTAGCAATATCATAAGCATCAAGATCAAATCAATATCATAATTTTATATAGTAATACTTTAATTTAATTTTACATTTAATATGAATCTATATTCAATGATATTAGTGTGAACATACTTTAGGATAATACATTCTAAATTATATATTTAAATTTTTATAGAAATCTATATAATTATATTTTTTTACACATAAGATTTGGGTTAATTTAAACTCTTAGTTTTCTACTGTTCTATCATTTATTTTTCTCTATATCTACAGTATTTCTGGTTTAAATTGTGATTAGAAAACAATAATAAATTACATCAGATTTCCGTTTGGGATAAGAGTTCCTATTGATAGGCTGGTCGACCACAGTGAAGTCCTCTCTGGTATCATAACGTTTGCTATTGGCGATCTCCTGAACGACAGACTGATAACCACGCAGATACTTCATATATTCATTGTGTCTCTTGCTGCCTATATTTGGTCTTGCGGCACATGGGCACAGGAAATATCTAAAAGGAATATAAAAAAGTTAAATTTTAAAATAATTTGATAAATTTAAAAATCACACTCTAATAATAATAGATGTAATTGAATGTATTATTCAGTTTGAACATTTTAAAATTATAAATAGAAATGTAAAAAAATTACACACTATAATTTAAAAAGAAATCAAACTGATATTTCCAATTTTGCAAAATAAAATATGTTCAACATATGTAGGTAATTTATCACCATAACTAAAATTACTCAATTTTTATACGATTGGATTAAAAATTACAAAATGTATTTCTTAGGATTCTTAGACAATATTTGCCAGATTCAATCTCAACTTGATCGTCAATGAGACTATTTAGACTAATTCTTGAAACCAGACTGCTACGTGTATCATTTTTTCATTTGGGTTAAACTATTATATTTTGGCAACACATGATAACTGAAACATTGTATTGTTTATTAATTTACTGTTATAAGACACTTTGCCGAATTTAAATTAAGAATTTGTTCATATTTAAAAAATATCAGTATTTATTAAACCACCGAAATTATAGTGTGGTATAGGGTATATGATTTTTCCAAATTGCATTATTTGTATTTCCTAATTAATTAGTGGTTTATATCACGCAAGTAGAAAAAAGAAGTACAGCAACATGAAAACAAATCTTTAATAAATTTAATAATTCTTAAACAGGTTGTTTTTGAAAATTTTAAAGATTTTATTGAATTTTACAGACACTTTTAGCGTATATGACAAAAATAATAACTTTATAAATATAAAAATAAATAAATAAACAGTGATTTTGGTTGATCAATTGATTAGCTAATATTCTATCTATTTTCAATAAAAATTATTATTACTAATATTAGTATTATTACCTGACAGAGTATTCATACAATAAATATAAGGGCAGAAATTTAAAAATCTATAAAACATACTTAATGAGCCTTATCAAAGCTAAATTGATAAACATACAGGTTCCATTTACTTGTTTCTTTTACTTACTTATTATCGAGATGCAGTAGATAATTCAGAATTTTTATTCACTTTTTACTGTTCTTTTGTTAAATTATAATAAATATGTAAATATTCATATCATCATAATATAATTTAATGCAAAAGTTACTGATTGATTTTGATATTTATCGTCACAACTTTATTAAAATATATTATTTTTCTAAGTAATAGTATAAATACTTACAGTATTGGAAAGCATATTGATTTCCATTTCAGTTTGGATGTGATTGATACATCCATAACTTCCAAAATATTAACAAATGTCTTGGGTAGCTCCTTGTGAAATATGTCCAATGTTTCAGTTAAGTGTTTTCTAAAGTTGGCGATGCTATATGCATTCTAAAACATTGTTAATATGTGATTTTTATTTTAAAAAGTTTATTAATTATATATATTTGGTAAAATTTGACTAAAAAAAGAATCGAACATTTAAAATTAACTAATCTACATAACTATATACATATATACATCGCTATATATGTATATCGCTCATTTAGTTCAATCATTCAATTTTAAATATTATATTATTTATTTTTTCATAAACTTATTTCACCATAAGAAGTGAAACAATTTTAATTACAATAAATTATCAATAGATTTTAATTATTCCGTGGCAATATTTGATGCTTTGTGTCACAACTCATGAGTGCATGAGATTACAAAAAACGCTTTTCAATTAAAATGGCTAATAATAAGAAAATGTCGTATTTTAAAAACAATTGAAATAGTATACCAATGTTTTGTTGTTATATGCATATAGTAGCCTTCAATAAGTAATATATCATTTTCTTCATTTAAATACAAATTTAAATCTAAGAATAATAGTTTAAGCATTGACTGTATTATATACAATTTGTATCAACGGGAACATAATTTTGCGGAGTCGATTTCTATAATTTATTAAACAAAACTTTCAAATACGTTGAAATAATATATAATTTTTTCTCATGACAATACTAGATAGTTAAAATATGATGTGTATACCATAATATATTATACCTATGTAGTACATCTCAAATACATAGAAAATAAAATATTACTTTTTAAGAATTTTTATATACTTTTGTTCTCTGAAATCTATGCCTAAATCTATTGTTCTCCTAGCCTAAAAATAAAATATTCAAAATGTACATTAAGTGAAAAATACTAATTTATTATTTTAAGTAGCATATACAGAACAAAGGAAAGTTGACTTACGCGATCCACGCAGAAATTACAAAGATCATTAGCTCCGACGAAAACAGTAATAATCTTCCAATCGTTTTGAAAATTGACTTTATTAGATTTTTTTATTCTTTGCACCAAATTACGAGCTTGTGCAGGCATATCTCTGAAACGTTTAAATTTTAATTGATTGAATTTAGCTCAAAAATATTTATAAATAATATTTTCTACATTTGACATATTTAGAATAATAAGAATAAATTGATTCACAAGAAACACAATAATGTATCCCTATTACGTATTTATAATTAGTATTAATTGTTTATTAAGAAGAACTTCATTATACAATATTTAATTCACAGAACGTTATCTAAGTGATATTTTCGCAATTAACAAATTTTTAAGTGTTGCGTTTAAATTATTGTATTATATTATATTGTATTAATTTCTTTTGTATTAAACTAAATTGTTATAATGCAGATCTTTATTTCAGTTTACAATTTAGAATATTTCCTTGATAAGTAAATTTTTAAATAAGAGCTGTATATAACAAGCTAAATAGGGAAAATTTGTTCAGTGGTATAAAGGAAACAATATGATATAGGTATATGTATGCATGATATGTATCACAGTTACTTAAACATAAGGAATGTAATCAATTAAGCTACTATTAAATCAAGTTTGATGAAAATATTAATAAAATATTGATTGTATGGTTTGTACATTATTTAGAAAATTTGATAAAACTAGTACTCAATTTTATGTTTTACTATAGATAATAGCCTACTTATACATACTTACCTTGATGAAGCTAAGATGATTAGCTCCATGAAATATTTGTATTTATTATATTTCAAACTTAGAAATAAAAAAAAATTTACAATTAACGTGTAGCGCGCAGGTACAATAATATTTTTAGTTTCATTCATTGAAAAAAAAGTTAAATAAAATTTATACTTTGCTATGCTTCCGGATACCGCCAAATTGAAGTTAGCATTTTTGATCAGATTAGATGTGCCGACTCCAGTGGAGAAACCATAAAGATCTTTACGACCCTCCTTGAGAATATCTATTAAAAGAAGTATACATGGTTTTGAAAATATTGTTATACATAATAAAAGAGTAACATTTTAAAATTTATGACTTTAAAAGTGTCAAAATTGCACAATAATAATAAATTATTATACATATACTATGTCAATGTTAAGAAAGAAAAATGTGATAAATGAGGCTACCCAATCAATTTAAAAAGTAATATTTTATAGTGAGAGAAAATACCATAAAAATGAAAATTGAAACTTAAAAAAACACAGGATGCATAAAGTCTTTATCTTAATAAAAATTGCGTTTCATAGTAGTAGTATTTAGTAATAATTATTTATATATGATAAACCATAGAGAAATATATAAAATATAGGTTTGTTCCACTTATCCAGATAATAATAGAGAAATAATATTGTACAAACTGTATTAATAATAATTTTGGTGTAAGCACATGATTATGGAAATAAACATTTTATAAAAATAATAACATCAAAATGTCTGTCATGTATGTTCTTTTTTACATTAGTTACATTTTTGGTTAAATCAACCGAATTTCTTACTAAGATGTCGTTTTTTAGTCTTATCACCTATTGCATTATTATTTCCTATTGTTAGGTATTGTTAACTAAAACTATGATAAGCTGTTTTCATTGTTGAAGTAATCTTCTTCTTCTTCGATTACCCCTCAGATTACACGCGCGGCCACACAACTATAAGGCCAATATATCTGAGGAATTTGAGAAAGTTGGTGGTTTGATTTTGAAGAGTCTCGGGGGAAGGGGTTGGACTTCCTAGAATGCCGATGCGCGCTGCGCTCCATTGAAGGCAATTCAGGAGGACGTGTTCTGCCATCTCTTCTTCGTTGCAGATGTTGCAGTTTATGTTATACTCTTTGATTTTGCCTAGCGTCTTCGCCGTGGTTGTGAATTTTTCCGTGCGAAGCTGGCAAACGGTGGTGTATTCGGATCTGCTGAGCGTCTCGGGACGAGAGAAGCTTAAACTCCATTTTACGGTTATGACGAGTTTCCATTTCTTGGCCTAGTTACCGATTGTTGTGATTACTCTTGATTGCTGTTCCTTGCAATATCATGACAACATTGTCTGCAAATAGAGATGCTTCGCTGTTCACGGATATTCATAATGAAAAGTCGTTTATGAAGATCAGAAACAGGAGAGTTGGTATAGGAGAGAGCCTTAGGGAACACATCCTGGAACTTTCTGTCGTTTAAGTGTTTGTCGCAATAGATAACTCTGGTCTTTCTATTTGATAGGACGATCTTATCAACGGATGTATCAGTTGGGAATGCCGGGCCGATTCATCTTGTGGTAAAAACCTGTTCTTCAGACCATGTCGAAGAGTGAAACGAATAGAGTGATTAATTTGAGGGCTGATTTTTTTCTTTTGGAAGCAGTCTGTAACTCTTTGGGTGATTTGGACCAGTTGATTGAAGACTGAGAAAGCCAACTTGCAACGGTGAGAGGAAGTTGTCCATTTCTAGTCAGGTTTGGAGTCTGTTCTTCACTAGAGATTCCACACTTTGCCGTTACAGGAGGTAAGGAAGATCGGACGGTACGATGAGGTATGCAAAGAAGGTTTACCCGATTTTTGAATTGGGATCAGATGATTCTACCGTTGGTTCAATTTCTTAAAGACCGTAATTTTCTGATTTCCATAAAACTTTAATATTAATCAAAAAATTTTACGAATCATAAAGATAATGAAAGTAAAGTTATATTTTCATCAAAATTGACTTCTTTTAAAATGTATTTAGATGACTAAGATAACTTATCAGATGAATATAAGTTTTCAGTTCAAAGTTTGTAGCTCATTGAACAATACAACACAGTCAAAAGAATAAAACATTATTACATGACTTTTATCTATAATTAACGTTTTGTCTATAATGATATCAATACATGTTTAAATACACAAACAGCTTACTTGGAAGAGTAACATGACTGTGAATGTCACCGTCACCGCCGATACTAAAATAAATATAATAATGAATAATTAGGATTAAAGAAAATATAGCTATATTATCTTTATAACAGCATCATTTGTAATTATCATAGATATCAGAAAATTCTTTATTTCGAAGGGAGAGAAGACAAAAAATGAATATCTATGAGTAATATGAAAAACTGTTGTTAAAGGGCTTCTTACGTGGCAGGCCTTTCACTGTATGCCATTAAATAAGTGTTAAATATTCCCTATGTCAAAGTATCTAATATGGCTTGACTCATAGTTTCGATTAATATGGTACAATGTAATACTGTTTAGTAAAAGACAAAGACATATTTATACACAAATATTATGCATGGATATTTAAATAATACGTATTTTCCAATAATAATTTACTTTATTTTATATGTAATCATAGATTTATCTTGATATTATTATTAACAAGTCTAACTTTCATTGTTTTTAATGGCACATTCCGTATGGAACGGGGAGATCTAAAAAGTATTTGAATATTCATATTAAGAAATGTTGAGCTAATAAACCTACTCTTAAACAAGGGCCGATAATTATCAACTGAGTTTTCATCGATCTTTCGGAGGGTCAAAAATATATTGACACGTCTTGCCGTTAATGGGTATTGACATGGCGTTGCTTTCTATGTAAATTGCCTCCTAAAGTGTAGTACAATTATTTTTTATGCCTCGCACTGCGCAACGACTGTGATTATGCCTTAAATAACTTTATATGGTGCTTAACAGACATTTTTTTACGTTAATTATTCTGAGGAGAATTTATTAGTGGTCACATATCCGAGATTCATGATAGTAAATTAAAGTAAAATAATAATAATAGTCTTCGGATATTAAGCGTATATTGATGGAGTGTACGACGTTTCGCCCGTAGGCTTTATCAAGTATATCAAGGTATTGTGTGTGTAGCAATATAAATATCTAGTAAGCAATGGATTGGATTATAGTAAGTTACGGTTAACCAATCAGAATAATACATAATAGGTATAGAGTGGTGTTATAGCTAGCATGAAGAAAGAGTTCATTATGTGCATTAAATACATTTATACATTGTGTAGTTAGTGTGAAAATATAGAGTACATTACGCAAGATTATGAAGCGTACTGTAAAGTAGTACTAAAACACCAATTCATAAGAGATGACGTATCTGCTCTCGCATATATGTAAATCGACTCTATTGATTTTCTTTTGTTGGTTGCAGAGATCCTTTGATGTATAATGCGCAAGTGGATAGTATTGAAAAACTCAGTTGTGTATTAATTATTCTGTATAATAACGCAATATTCTAATATTCTAATAGAAACATAATAATTGATTACAGCAATGAACAGTTATCAGTGCCATAAAGTAGGGATACAATTATAGTCTAATGAATCTAATTATTACTCTATGATCAGTACAATGATATCTCACACATTATTTTCAATTCTAGTATAGCTCCATCCACATATAGGCTAACGCCACTTGGTATCTTCGTCGACACACCGAAACGATGTCACGCTGCCTGTTAATGAAATTGTTCTCATCACTTTTATAAATATAAGTTTTCGTACTGAGTAATATTGAGAAGCGAGGCGCACACAAATGATCCTGCGCATTGCTACCTTAAACAACACTGTTAACTTATTCGGCAGTCGATGCTATGGAATGCGATGATGCGATAAGACCGATACGTCCATCGATGCGATAATGACATCTCGCAGGTGTGAGGAGTTGGCGGATTATGACCGACAAATTCATTTGTTGACAGTCAAGCCTAGGTCTTGTATATCTTAAAGCAGCAAATATGTATGACACAATTCGCGCAATGAATGGTGCAGTAACAGATTCAGGCGAGTGCGTCTGATTAAATGCCTTCTTAAGTAAATATAATATATATTTAATAATAGGGAACAATGTGAGGTTTTGCGATATGAATGATACTCTTATTTGAATGACTTGTTAACATGTTTCTTTGCAATGAATTCTATGAATCCTATCCCGATCATCCGCCCATAACAATACCCTACACTGGCAACTCGAAGAAAAATCATTGCAATAGAACTATAATATAAAACTATTGCCGCTCTGGAAAATTCGCACATACCACAAATAGATTCCGTTTATATGCCAAGAGCTAGAACATACATGCAACATCTGGCTCACAAAATTAAAAAATAAATTGCATACCTCGTACCACTTTTCTAATTAGCATTAACTAATTTTCTCACTTACAGTTAGCATGAGCAGTATTTGTATATTTATTAAATATATTACTTGATTTATATTAATGTATATACATACCACTCCATATATATTCATATATAATATATAATTATTCATACATATTATGACCTTCATTCTGAACTAAGTTTAAAATATTGAATAATACCAGTAACTAAATAATTATTAATAATTTGAAAAAATGTATCTGTAATTTAATTTTTAACTCTACTAACTTACGTATTGTTTTTGTATCTGAAATATAATTATTTTCGTTTTTCTTAAGTCGGTATCAAGACTCCCATTTTCGCCACTATTTTACGCTTTTCCATTTTTATTTACTGATATTAACTTTTGTATTTTTTGCAAATGATGATAAATTTCTTTAAAAATACAACTATTTTTGTTGAATAAATACAAATTCATGACTCAGATTATTCAAATATGTAGACTGGATATTAATTAACCTGAAGGCATGTCCCCTATAGTTCACTAAAACACTGTCCAACGATCTTGCCAGGATTGCATTTCCCGCCGTGAGCGAGTCACCGATGGCGCCAATTACTTTCACATCTGCAGGACGGAGTTTGTGAACTAAAATGTAAGAGTTTGTGAACTGAAAATTTCCCTGCATATTTTAAAGTAACATTAATTAAGAAGCGCTATTGTATTTCACGTGTTTTTATTTATGCAGCTGTACCTATATGTATAGTTCGCAACTAAATCGCATTTCTATTACACTTCATATTTATTCCATTGTAATTAAATCACTAGTAACTGAAATATAAATTTATATTGCCGAAATAATAAATAATACCATTAATATAAGTAAAATAATAATAATATAATTAATAGTAAAATTTAATAATTGTCTTGATAAAGGGGAACACAAAGTATACATGGCGCTAGATCAGAACTGTAGGATAAAATGATCGAAAAGAGACGTATAATCATCCACCTCTAGTTACGTCATTGTGCCCAGTGCTCTGCGTACTGAAGCTTTGGCGTGATGAAGAAGCATAATATATTGGAAAAGTGTTTTTGGACAGCATTGATGAAACTGGACAAACGCTCAGTTGTGTACCGGTTCAGTGATTTTTCTTTGCGTCAAGGTGCACTTATTCAGGGAAATGTCGTTGATGTTTCAAATGAAGCTGCAACTACTTGCCTCAAGGTTCCGAGCATAATTTCAACTAAACAATGACACAAATGCTTCCAATATTTCGTGGACACCCTGTAGTTATAATCTTAAAGACTAACATTTTATTGTCTGTCCAAATTATTTTAATTATTATATATGCATTGTGTAAATACAATATTATATACAACATATATACAATTAAATTCAATATATTTGTAACTGTCTGTGCTATAAACTTAATTAATAATATGAGTGCATTTCTATAAGTAAAATGTTTTTACTATATTTCATGTCAATGTACATATTGTGGGTTTCTTCAGTATTGAATGTTTAATTAATATATGTTGGAAGAATACAATACTATATTTTAAACTTGACGTTATTATAATTGAATCTTTTGTAAAGGCAAGACTTTTGTAAAATTTAAGAGGCTTGCAAATGTGTAACTACATGTGTATATCATGCGTATCATGTTTATCATGTGTATATATGATAAAAAGTTTGATATAATATACAATGTCAAAATTCCAATACATTTTAGGTTTAAATTCTTGTAAATAGTGCTAATTTTTATTTATTTTAGAATTTCTGACATAGAAATGTTGGTACTGAAATTAAAAATTGTGGATTTATGTGTATGAATTTGTCCCCAATTTTATTTATCAATATGTGCTTAGTTTGTAAACCATACGTCGTGTTAAAGTGGAGAAATATTTCCACAATGGAAGGCATTAAAGTTTCTTCAATTATATACATAGAAGTTATTTGAAAGCTATTTGCATGAGTACGTATCATTTCGTGTCATCATTGTTCTCAGTTAATCCGATGACGCACTCAGAATTAAAATATAATTGTACCACAGTGTAAATACTACTAGCGTAAAATAAAGCGTACTACACCAAATAAAATATTGGTGTAAAGGTTAATGAACAAGTCTGATTTTAAAGTCTATATTAAAATCACTTTACTCGAGACAACATATTTGTTTTTTAGAATTTAACAATTATCCCAATAAATATATTAAATCTGAAAAATGTACAAACCCACCAGACGTTGGAGGCGTTGAAGATGATTTTAGAGTGCAGTTGAAATTATCCCCATTGGCAGGACTCATCCTGGTCTTCACTTCATTCATATTCTTTTTTTCTATTGATCTCACAAGAGTTTCATTCTTCATAATTAATGCAAGTAAAAACTGAAGTTTCATGTGTTTCATTCCCTCAGGGATAATTATTTTGTCGAGATGGGGAAACTCTGCTTTTAACCATGATACAGCATCCGCAATTTCTTTCTTATCCTCGTCTATTTTATACAGGAAAGGAGGAAAATATATGTATCAAATGAACTTGCTGAAAAATAAATAATTTAGAAAATAATGTACATGACTTATGTCTTTAAAATCTAATTCTCATCATTTGGATAGGTATATTTTAAATTCAATATCTAACATTTTGTTAAAATTTAGTTAATAAAGATTCTAAATTTCAAAAAGTTTTTATCTAAATGTTATATAATATGTCTCAAGCTTATTTTTACTAAGCTGCTAAATAATTTAAAAAGCTTTACTCTGATAAATTTGAAAAGAATTATATTAATTAAATTAAGAAGATGATTTTCTCGGAGCTCTGTTCCTTTTCGAGATGGAGAGAAGCCAAGGATATAATATTTTCTATAGTCATATAGAAAACCCGAAGAGGTTATCTTACACTTTTCAATAAAGATAATTGCTAAAAATGATTTAATACATATATGTAAACGAAAAGGGCCTGGTAACAGTTATTCAATACAAATAACTTATTTAATTAATTTCATTTACGATAGTATTCTATTTACTTACTCAACCTATATTAAATAGTTTTATAGCTAATATTTACTTAACAAATTTCTGTCTATATTTGTACTGCATAATCTCTTATTTTCTATAATATTCTCAATGTTACTGTTAAATATCTTATGAATATATTAAATATATTAATATATGAATATTTGTGAAAATATAAAAATTCTTTAAATTCCAACTTCATATTAAATATATATAGAATCGAGGAAATTTTTGTTTTAAACTGTATATTTACTTTCAAAAGTAATACAATAATGTTGCATTATTTTTGAAATAAGCTATTCATCAAAATATTGAATTTTTTTATAAACAATAAACGAGTTGATGAAAGGGCGTTTAGAATATAGGTATTTTACACTGTTTAATTTGAAATATCATTATATCTCTGTTAAATTGGCATTAAGCATCATCTTTATTTATTTCCACTTTTGGAAAAGGTACGAGATAATACAAATTTAAAAATTTCCCTATATCATATATATTTAATGTTATATTCGTATTATGAAGTTTGCAAATTAATTTAATCTTTAATACTAAAAATGCCGTTTCAATTACTCAATATTTGCACTGAGCACATTTATTTTACAAATTTTGCAATTTTTGCATGATGACCCCAAGTTTTAATCCAATCTATGCTTTTTGAAGAAAGATTGTTAATTTTAAACTTGATTGCTAAAATGTTGCTCAATTATTAATATCATAGGGTGGATTTCATAAAGCGGTATTAGCTTACTCCCGGTAGTAACTTTATGACAATCAATAGATTTAGTCTGATGTTGATTTCATAAAGCGGTATTAGTTACTACCGGTAGTAACTACTTACGC
>JAYRBW010004275.1:0-13784 GCA_036023295.1 Invenusta paracnida | reverse complement strand
GGGAGTGCCCTTTTTAATATTGTGTGTTAAATAAAATATTATTCCTCATATAAATGAATGAAGCAAGGGAAGACAGAAAGATTAAAATCTATTACAATAACCTACCTATATCATTATCAATACTAAGCTGAGTAAATGAATGAAGCGACGGAAGACAGAGAGATTAAAATATATTAATATAACCTATCTATGCTATATCAATACTAAGCTGAGTATTATAAGTTGTCACTTCAACTAATAGCAGTCGTCTGTTTGTCTGAATTTGTTATATGCAGCCAGAGCAGTCAGCTTTCCCTATCTAATTGTAGGGGACAATGCTATGATAGTATGATGGTGTGGCCAATATGCTTGGTCAACTAAATGGAGTTTCAAAGCATATATTGGATATTCAACCAAAAGTGCTTGTGATTCACTGCCAGGCTCACTCACTAAGTTTAAGCATAAAAGACAGCACAAAAAACTGCAAGCTGTTATCAGATATAATGAACATGACAAAAAAAATTGTCCCGTTAATAAAATTTTCACCAAAACAAGATCATATTTTGGGTGAATATAAGGCAAATATAAAAGATGAACTTGCTTCTGGGGGCATTTTGCCATTTAGTGCAACTTATTGGATGGTCTGGGCAGCTTGTTTTTGAAGGATCTTAGACAATTATTTGGCTCTGCAGAAAGCTTAGGAAGAATATCTGGATGGCACTGGTTTGACTGCGGATATATGTTGCAGAATAATTGGCTGTCAGGTACAGATGCTGACCTTTGAATACTTTTTTGGTCTACACCTTTCTCATTGTCTCTTCACTCACTGACAATTTTTTGAAAGCTTTACAGAGCCCCAATATCTCAGCATCAGATGGTCAGAAATGTGGTCATTTGACTGTGCAAACTCTTCATGCAATTTGAAATTGCTAGAGATTCATTGCATAGAGAGTCATTAGAGAGTCTTGCTAAATTGCACTAGAATCATTTCATGATTTCTTCTCTGTCATTAATTTAAAACAAGAGAAGCATCCTTCCATTTCTCCAGCAAAACTACCTTGAAAAAAATCCACGCCTTCAAAAAAGGAAGTTGGAGATGGTCTAGGAACTTTTCCAGAAACACCTATGACCATTATTGTAAAAAATACTTTTAGGCACTTGACTTAATGATCAACACATCATAGAAAATCGATTCCAGCAATCTAGTGTCAGGGCCTATGATAAGTTGGAGACATTGCTATTAAAATCTATAACAAATGAAAACATTGACTCCAAATTAGAAATGTGATTTCTAATTACGCTGACAATGTTGACCATGAATGCTTTGAAGCACAATTAGTTATATTTTGGAATCTCTTCAAGAAAGAAAACAAATGCAGCTTTGTGGACATTATTTGTGTTATAAAAAGACTACCAACCAACCAACTAGGCATGATCAGTTCAGATGTGACTCTGTGTAAGCTCATTCTAGTAAACCGTGCTATGTCTGCTACAAGTGAAGAAACATTCTCAATGGCTCAATGATTAAAAACTTGGTTGAGAAGCAAGACATTGCAGCAAAGATTTAACAGCTTGGCTATTTTGCACTGCCACAAAGAAATAACAGATGCAATTTCTACACAAAATATTGCATCTTGTTTTGTCTCTGTGAAGAACTCTCAAAAAATTCTTTTCAGTAATTTCTAACTGGTTTACTGTCATCTACTTTAATTCTCCACTTGGAGTTCTGTGCTATATATTTTGTTGTAAAAGTAGTTACTGCAGAAGTATGTAGAACACATGTACAGGCATGTATTTAAAGTAAAGACTATTTGCAATTTGTAATCATTTGTACTTATATAAACAGAACACATGATTTATGATTGTTTTTTTTTAATAAATAAGTTAAGAGTTTTAACTTTGTATATTTTTTGTTTGGTATTTGATAGCTGTTTATGAAGAAATTTTTTAGAACATCAAAATGTTTGAAAATGTTTAATATACATAAAACAAATGATCCTAGGTTAAAGTGCCCTTTTTTAGTCTTGCCCCCACCCCAGCTAAATATTACTGTGTGGTCCCTGCAAATGTAATTACTATTAGACTTAAGTTTGTATTACCAATAGTACTTCTATTAGTATTAATATTATTGTGAATTGTGATACTGTCTTAATTGGGACCTTAAGTTTAACTATCAATCACTATTGACTATATACAATATACATTATACAAGGACAAGTCAAAGTGTCAGTGATGTATTGCTAATTATGTGATACTGTCACTAATAGTGTTATGATATAGATTCTAAATCCTGATAATAATAGTGTAAGTTAGAATTAGATGTTTTGAATAGCATTACATGTTAATAATAATCTATTTAGATTATGCCAATAATAATATTAAATGTAAGTAGTCTTTTCCCCTGGCTTATGCCATGGCTATAATAATAATAAAATTAATACTAATTACTAGTTCTCTATACAGTATACTTATTAATATTTAATAATAATAAGTCTATAATCTAATGATTTTATTATTAATATTGACATATTAATCATTGACATTGATATTTAATATATTATTTTAGTTTAAAAGAGGTATCTGGACAGGCACTATAATGGTAAGGTCAAGAGGGTGCCCAGATATCAGATGAGAGATTATGTGTCATTGTAAGCTGTTTCTTGAGATGGAAGTATAATTGTGAGAAGGCCTCTGAGTCTGAGAGACATTATCTAGAGGATTTAATAATGTGAGCTCAATTATTTATGAATGATCAAATGAAATATAATTAAATGCTGATATTAATATTGATAATAATGTCAATAAACTAAAATATCAAGAAAAATATCTTTGAATTTATAATTATAATATACAATGTTGCATTATACTATATTTGGTATATATGTATATACAATTTATAAATAATGACAAATGTATACAATAATAATACTACACCATTTATAAATATTAGTATAATAAGAATATGGGTATAAATAAAAAAATTATTCCTTTAACTTTATCAATGATTTTTAAAACAAATCAATTTTTCATTATCATATTTATAAGAACAATCTTTTAATTTCACCAACTATGTACTTTTGACAAATTAATATTTTAAGCATATTTATTTAAAAACAAAAAAACTTAAATTTTCGAAATATAATTAAATGCTGATATTAATATTGATAATAATGTTTATAACAATTGTATAGGCATTGCTGTCTTTTAATATTTAAATAGTACAAGCTTAACTGATATAATCTACTATGTGGATTTGACAGTATAAATAAGTATATACCTTAATTGTACAATAACTAAAAGATTGTTCAATAAGATTCATTTTCCTGTGAATTAAGTCCAATGCAAATGATGAAATTTAACAAGTAAGGTACCGAATGTCTGTCTAGGTGCACAGAAGAATTGACTTTTAGTTAACAATCAAATGAGTGTTGAATACTACTCACTTCATAAACATTTGAAGGATATTGTCAATAATGTGGGCAATGGAAATTTGTGATGACAGAAAGACTTTTTTGAAAGTATTATGAAACCTTTAGAAATTAATTTAATGTGATATAATAAATATATGAAATGTCTAAACTAATGGCTGTCGGTTGTTAGTTCTTATAAGTCATTAAATAATTTGAAATAAGTAAAAAATACCCCCCCCCCACAGCCCTATTTAACACATAAATATATATGAGAAGATACACAGATAGGTAAACATCAGAAAAAAACATTTATAGTTTAAATTGCAATGAAAAATAGTTTAATAATATTCTTTTACACTTATTTCAATTTTTGGTGTGAGCAAATAAGGCAAACTAACATATCTAATTTGTTGATGGTATGGTTGTCTAAATAGTGCACCAAAACCCTGACAAATCTTGCAAAATTTACTTTCAGTATCTGAAACCCAATTGGTGTACAGTATAATCCAGTTAAAACGTACTCTTCTATAACATACTTTCGGATAAAAAATTCTGTACTACTTTCTAGTCCCCCTACTGATAATTTCCATAAGGGATAACCTGGATAAACATACTTTGGATATAAAGTACTTTTTTCAATGGTCCCTTGAAGGTACATTATAGCAGGATTATACTGTATAACTATTTAAAAAAACTCCATCTGACAAAAAGCTGTTGATGGTGTCATTAAAGGACTCCTCCATTATTTTTAAATAATCCAATGCCTCAACTTTCTATAAAAAGGAATTGTTAATGTTTTTAATACAGCTTTTAAATATGCATAAATTGGGTAGCATTGTAGGATATGATAGTATTAAATACTAGAATTTTCAAGTTTAAAAGTGACATGCAGGAAATTTGAAACTTTGATATAATTTCTGAAATACAGTTGATATAAATATATGCAGTTTTAATGTACTAACAACATTTTCAGCTTGCCCATTCAGGTATGGGTATCTTAACACTGTATAAACTCTATGACAACCAATATATTTTAACCATTGTTGCATTTTGCCATTTTAATATGATTGCCAATTGTCTTTGACTAAAACCTGAGTAATTCTTTCTCTGGTAAACATTTTCCATAAAGCTGTTTTTGTAAAAAAAAAATTGTGAGATACTATTCAAAATAGATTGGTATTTATTTAATTTATCTTACTTTTCATTGGTTGATTATTATAGGAAAATAACTTCTAGCATTACATATTAATGTTTTTTATCTCCTTTTTTCAGTTACAATTGTATGCATTAGAAGACTTTCTACAAATTATTATTGCATATATTCAGTCTAAATGTTGGTGACTCAGTTATTACGATAATACTACTTTAATACAAAGATGATAAATGTTGCATATACATTGTTAGGGCTACTTATATTTATTAATTCATGCATACATAAATGTTATGTATATTCTCATCTGTATTGTACCCTAAAATATTGATTATTTATTACAAAGTATTTATGTTAATAACTCCTGTTCAGGTAAATCTGATCAGTGGTGCTCACAACAATTTATTTTTTCCTAGTATAATCATCGAGTAATTACTTACTATATGAGTATAAAGGTTATGTATATATTTAGCTAAGTTTTAGGACATATTTCATTACAGTAAAGTTATTTGCAAGGATGTTTAATTTCTTAGCTTAAAATAAATCTTCATCAAATAATAATTAAAACATTGTACATATCTGTTAAATTAATAAACATATTTAACTGTTAATATTCCTCAGTCATGTGTTTGATATGTCTTAAATATTGAGAGGAAAATAACAATCAATGATTTATGATAATATGTAATAGGTATTGTGTAACAATTTATGCAGATGCATAACTTTTTACAGTATCATATATATATTGTAGGACACTGGTACTAGATAAGTAATACTAATTGTATATTATGTTGTGCTATGTTTCAGTGTTGAGACATTTTTGTTAAATCATGATAACAAATTGGAAGGTTTGACATTCTCTAAGGAATCAGATCAATGTTTATTTATTGATAGCGGAGGAAATGCTACTGGAGAGATTTTAAATGCAGAAGGTAGGTTTGAAGATATGTTTTAAATTATGCATTTATTAATATTATACAATTTTTTATAGATATAACAGATTTAGAACACGACTTTACTGAATGCTCATCTTCCTTTGACTTGAATCATAATAATGATGTTTCAAGTCCATCTGGTGAGATGTACCTATTATATTAACTATTGTTTTAAAAATTATGTTATTTGTAATAAGTGCTATCATATTCCAAGTTCTTACCTCGCAGTGATTAATGAAAGAGTTATGTAAAATATATTCGTTAACATTCACATTTATATGTATAATTGTGCATTTATTCGGTACCCAAAGTTAAATATTTTTAGAACAATAAATACTAATTAATACTATATTATATAGTGTGAAACTGTATTGTAACATTTTAAATAGGTGGACTTTATAGAAATTTGTAGGTACTTATTTTATAATTAATTTAAAACATTTTTATTGGTATTACATAGACACATTTCAAAGGTAAATTTAGAAACAATATGTTACCCCCCTCAAAAAAATATATTGATTAATATTTTAGTGAATTCATAACATTGTAAAACGTGTGACTTTTGTACATTGTGTTTTATTTATTTTTAATAATATTTAATTAAAATTCAAGTGGTTCAATCTGCAGATAATTTTTTTGTTATTTCTATATATCCTCAAAGTAATAAACTATATATATTTTATTGTTCTATGCTTCAGATTTTACTCGCAGATCTAATCGAAAGCGGAAATCACTGCTTCCGACTGATACAGATGATGGGGCTAAAAAGGTAAGTTCAAATACATATTTGCAATGTATTATTTTTATTATCTAAGGAACATTTTGAAATATATTTTGAACATTTAATAAAAATCGATTATAGATTAGGGATTATTATTGGGTCTGAAGAATACGATGATAAATAAATGAGTAAAACGAAAAAAGTAGATTTTTAAATCTTAGTGTCTCAGATTCTGTAATGGATATGAACATGAAAATAGGTTTGTCAATTAATTTTTAATAGTTCTACACGGTAAGAGTTTAATTATTACAAAATATTGAATTCTTTTTAAACGGTAGTTATTATAACAATGTCCTACGATGTCTAATAATACCTGAACTTAGGATGCTCGAATGAACCAATAACCCACTGCCGTTATAGGTTTATATATATGAAGATATATTGCATGTTATGTATAAATAACTTGAAATATGGCAGTGGTGTAATTATTACAATTGTTGGCTTGATTATCTATACTGCAGTGACAGAACATACACTTTCTAGCATTGTATTATTTCTATATCTCCAAGTAAAATGTTTTATAGGACATGTCTCCCGTAAATTAATACATTTTGAAGGAGGCGAGAGGAAATTTTTATAATATGTATTGATTTCAGTTTTTAAATTCAATTTGCTTATGGGAATATATTTTTTAGTACTCTTTTTCACTCGAAACATTTGAAATTGAAACTAAGTATTTAACTTCGCTTTTTTGGAGTCATGTCACTTCAAATGACTTGCTTTTCAATTTGAAGGAAACCGTGAAAATTGTTAATTAAAACAATGATTAAAGTCAGTCTATATGGGCTAAATGTTAGTCACATATTTTTGAGAACCCTTAAGACTGACCTAGAATTTGATGCAACTACTAAACTTTTTGATATTAGAACATCTTGTTCACGAGGCTTACCAATCAACGCTTAATATCAATAAATGGAACATCAATAAAGTCTTTAAATCAGCATTCAAAACATTTAAGGATAGTCCTGCAGGGAATATTTTAGTTGTTTCACATAAACATTTACTTTGAACTCACAGGTAGTTGAAAAATGCTTCTGTATTGCAGTGTCTTTTGTTAATTTTCCTAAGATACGAAACTGCAACTATTCAACCTAGGCCTCCAAGTGAGTTTTTTTTCAATCCTGAATAACTCTTCCGAAGATACCATTCTAACATACAAACTGGAGTTTCTTTTGTACATTGTTACTATCCTGGAACATACTCTTAAGTTTCAGACAATATACTTGGTGAATATTTTATCAATTATTCTGATATAATTGATTCTAACGTTTTATAGTTATCAAACATTACGAAATTATGTTTGAAATGTGCTGAAGTACACCGTGGAATATCTCAAAAAATGTCTGCAAAATTATATAAAAGAGATATGCTATTAACACTGTAAATGATTTTTATTTTATATTTATATTTATCACTACTTTAACTTATTCTTGTGTAAATATTTGTGATTAGGTTATTTAATGTGAATATTTTTTACTATACCTATGTAGTAATATATAATCTAAATATTATTATATATCCACCTATAATGTACAACACATATTAATATAGTTCTGCTAGAAAGAATATATATAATCCTTTTCTAGTTATCCATAGCTGGGTAGGCCTTGGGAATTTCCACGGTTGCATCTGTTGGAAGATTTTATACCATTTATTTGTTGTGAAGTTCCTCTAGTCCTTTAAAGACATCTTTTACTAATTTATTGCTCTGCTTTTGTGCATTGGAATTTTCAACGTCTAACGATATTTCCATTGCTACAGTTTATTATGTGTGTGTCAACTCTTTACTTGACATTTGCGATACTATAGCTTCTTTCAGTATTGTTTCTTTTGGTGTACTCTTTGGAAGTCCGTTTATAAAATTGTCTTGATGCTTTCATTTTTTAGTTTTTTCATTTCAGCTGTACTTGATCATGGGAACTATGCACTCCTTCCGTATTCGATTACGGATCTGACTAGTGCTATGTATGTGCTTCTCAGTGGGTGTTTATTTTATCCCCAGTCTTGACCTGGGAGATTTCTGATGAGGTTATTTCTCTTTCTGGTCTTGTTATATTACTTTATTAGCGTATTCCTTGAACTGCAGTTGTCTGTCATATGTTAAGCCAAAATGTAAGATTGGGGTTGAATGTGAATTGAGTGTTATTCAAACTGATCTGAAACTTTGTTTGAGAGTTTTGGTTGAAACTAATGAAAATATACTAATTTCGCATTTATTTACGTTAACGATAAGCCATTATTGACTCTAATCGTTAATTCTAGAACATACTTCTTGTATTCTATTTTTTCTATTGCCCACACAGCAATTTCATCCGCATACAGATATTATTGTTTCCCTCAAGAACCTCGGTGACATCGTTGATATATATGTATATTTATATTAGAAATAACAGAGTAAAAGCACCACTTATTGCAATAGTCCTTGCTTCATCTCATTCAATTTACCACTAGTCCTTTCATAAACCACGTATTGGCTTACAATTTTCTAACCGAGCTTGAATCCATCAATGATTTTTACTCCAATTACCATGTGGATGAGTTTCATTATCTTTTTCAATATTCTACCATATGCTTTGGCATAATATATTTATCATTGGACAGTTTTTCTCCATATGACGAAGAGCATCGTTAATGCTTGAGAAAGTGTTAGTAGTTGATCTTCAGCTGATATTTTTGCTCTAAAGTCTGCTTGCATCTCTGTAATCAGACCTTTTCTTTCCATAGTATACACATGATCCGTTTATTAATGACTCTTCACATCGTTTTCCTTAAACAGGAGGTTAAGCACATGTATTTTGGTGGTTTATTGTTCTTTAACTCAGATATTATCGACCATTCTCTTCAGTTTTAGGAGATTTGCAAGTTAGAGAAAGTTTTATTGCAGATTGGTGTCATTTCTGCAACCAAGTTTTGTTTGGAAAGTTTTTCAGTTGTTTAAGATAGATGAGGATAGATCTGCAGTTAGGGCTGTCTCAACTTATTGTCAGTAATTGCTTGGCAGGTTTCATTTTTTGGACCTGCTTTGAACCTATCATTTTCCGTTCTATAAGAAGCTTAGCTTTTCTTTTGTTTTAGGACCTTAAATTCTGCTGACTCTTGCATACTTTGAGGTAGAAGCATAAACTTGGTTTACTTTTTCTGGCCGCTCTTCCTTGATTTCTGTATTTAAGAATTTCGGTCCATAAGTGTTGTGGCCACCTTTCTGCAAATTTTAAGAAGCTCCGTATTGTATCTGACGTGTTGTGTTTTCCAACTTCGTTTTTTTCATATAATGATTTTGCTTCTTTTATTATATTGGTCTTGACTATTTTCTCCTTTTGTTGAACTTATTTGCAGTTATTTATTTTTTCATTAGTTAATTCGTGCTCTCCATCACACTTGCGATTTTTTAGTTGATAACTTCCCCATTTCTATAGTACGAGTTTTCATTCCAATAATATTAATTTCGCATTTTATTCCAAATTAATATTATTTATTTATGTATTTTCTTTTAGATTAAGCTGGATTCTTGTTCAATCGATTGGGACGCTTCGCCAGATTCTCCAGTGCCAACTTGGTTGACTGATATTTACCTTAACCGCAACTTCACATATCCAGAATCTAAGCCCATTGAGACAATATTCGAATGGAAAGACAACGAAAAAAAGAATAGTCGATATAAGCCTATGTCCAAGAATGCTAAATTAAGACTGCTCGATTTTGATGATGATGATAAGATCCTTTTGCGCAAATTCAAATCTCGACGAATGAAAGCTCGTCGCAGAGGTTTTATGGGTATAACTATTTCGCAGAAAACAGAAGATATTTTGGAAGAAACACTCAATAAACTTGACAATTGGGTAGAAAACAGCATGTAATCGTGGGAATTTTGAATACTATTTTATCTGGATGTTAAAATATGAAAGCTATTTCAATAATGAAATTCAGAATTAGAAATTACAACATTAATTATTTTTATATAAAATATTTTACATAATCAGATTCGTATATAATGTTAATAATCTATTATGCAAGCAATTGCAGCTTTTTCATTCGACTCGTTATTGTTATTAATGACGTCATTTTTACAAACAAATTTGTCTAATGATAGAGTTAAATATATTTATAAAACGGTAAATTAAAGTAGTTAATTTAGGCTATGCGTAACAACTGTACTGATAAAGTATCGCATATATGTTAAACGTGTGTTTCACTAAATTACATGTTATGACATATAAAAATACTTCTAGTGGGAAATGATCTTAATAAAAAAATTAATGAAGCATATACATATGTAGTTTACTAAAAAATATCAAAATAAATCTTACATGGTTTCGTCAGAAGAAATATTAGGCCTCTTATGAAACTGTATTTGATAGCGAAATATTAGCAATAAAATCACAGTAACAAAGCTTTTCGTTTTTTTAATTAATCTTTACTCAATAATCCTACTTGTGCTTAATTATAATATTCTATGTATTACTATACATTTATTTTAAAAAATCTGTTTGACTCAACACGTAGCCTCAAATCCAGTAAAATCACGTTCTCCAAAATATAAAAACTAAATATTTACTGCTGTATATCAAATAAAATTGGTGATAAGATAGACCTAAACTATAGTATTATGATTCACTGGAATTAAAAGAGCGAATAAAACATTACTTTTTATGTAGATGAGTTCTTTTGATTGTATATCTCATAGATTTTGAGTATATGATTTTCAATCATTAACATTGACATTTTTTTACAATTAGTTTTGGTTATTTATTAATTCAGTTATACACCATTAATAGTTATTGTATAGTTTTGTGCTCACGGCATATAAAGTTTCTGTGTGTTCATTTACCTACAGACGATACATACATTTTCATTGTCGTGGATATTTAAAATTAGAATGAATAAATATAATTTTGTAAGGTAATTTTACAAATATAACACCTACAATTCTTTCACATTTTATCCCCAGATATAATACCATTTATTGGATTGTTTCCTGTTTTTATTTTTGCGAATAAGCAAATATTGTGATTATGATTAGTTCATATATATGTTTACCTCTCTTTGTTAAAGTATGTAAATATAAAAAGGTATATATTTAACGCCTTCAACATTTCGAGTGTTTCTTTATGTAATACTATGTAATAAAATTTTTCAATATATTCTGTCTGGATTGTACAATATTTCTGTATATATATATATATATATACACACAAATTCTATAATGTAAAAATAGTAAATATATTTAGATAGTACTTTTTTCTTATTTGTAAATACATGGTTTTGTTTACTTAAAGTATTATATATACCTATATTTCTTTTTTGTTTTATTATCCGGTTTTAATGCTGTTTATTATCATTCTGCTCAATGTTTTATACGCTACAACTATTATTATTTTATTGCGCTAATACCATTTTTAAAATGAGTGTTATATTGAAATACATAATTTGTAAGGAAATATAAATATTTTAAAGTAACTTAATAACAGGTATTTCCATTTGTTCATAATTAGCTTTTGGGGTAGTAAAGTAATATGTTAGATAAAAGAGATAGGTGATCATTTAATGACATACAAAAAATGCCACAAACGATTTTGTAAGATTCGAAGGTGATTTATCGGCAAAAAATGTCTACATATAGCTATTATATGAAAATAGAGATATTAACTTTTTAAATGAAACTTGCTTTCTAATACATTTCTAATTTTATTAATTACTTTCTAGAGTAAAGCTACATATCGAAGACTTGACATGTATTTGTACAACCAATTTTATTAATTACGAATAGTGATATTATATAGAGATCGGATACGAAGCTTGATAAAAGACAGATTTCCATGATTGATATATGTATAGTTTTTATTGCTCAAATGTCAGTAATTTGTAACAGCTTAATTATAATTTGAAAAATTAAGCGTTATAATTCATATGGCTTCTCGTGGACTAATAAAGATAGCGTACAGTAGAGGTAATTCTTGAAAATTCATACCGCAATTTATATTACTGTTATTTCCATTCAAATAGTAAACTAGGCTAATAAATAGAATATTGCTATTTATTTGTTCTGCATGTTCTTAATATGTGGATAAGTCGCTCAATTAACCATATTAATTACACAATGTTGGACTTTCTGATTAGTATACTAAAGAGAAGGTGGAGCGCGAGAACAAAGACCTCCTCCCGGCCAATCGAAATCAAGTAAGGCTTCAACGGTTGTTTAAGTAAATAAAGTGAAGCGCACGTTCGTTTTTGTTCCAGCCAATCACACAGCTACTCACGACAAAACCTGTAGAAACTCTTCGCATACAGCTAGCATAGCGTCATTATAATCTTGTAAGTTGCGGTTGAAGGTTGTGTTCCACCACTGCAACATATACGCTTTGTACGTAATGCTGATGTGGTATGGCCTTATTCAACCTTGTACACAACAACTGTAACAAGACCTATATCTATCTACATCGCCTATTCCTTCGCCAGTTTCCTTCACTACTCTACGAGAAAATTTCCACTTATCACAATCTCCTCCCTCTTTGTCAGAACCATATCTACATCACCATCATTACCTTTGACAAGACTGGCAAGCTCACCCCAACACTTTACATTATTCCCTGCTATGCCTTTACTCATGGTTCTTCCTACAGAACTGTTAGACGAACTTATTTCCTATCTCCGTGATGATCCCTTAGTTTAAGCGCGCCACAATCACTCCTCTCAAAGATCTTTCCTAATTAACGTCTAGTTTAGCCTCTACAGATATAGATAAACATACGTGTGGCCAGTGTGGCTAAATGTTTTATTGCCTACACAACTCATGTCTCATCGTGGTTCTTGTCAACCTCACAATATACCTACGATCGATACCTTTCGCGTTGATTTTGTTAGCATTGCTCAGGTGCACAGCTCTACTTTCCATGGTGCGACTAGGTATATCCGTTTCTTCCCTATTACACTGCCTATTCAAGCCATCAACTTTTTTTGCCGGTATCCGTACACACACTGAGAGACTTCCCAGTGAAACGGAACTTACCATATATTTAAAATGACTTTAAGTACTTACAATACTTACAATTAATTATAATTGACTTTCAATATTTACAATTAATTATAATTGACTTACAATACTTAAAATTAATTATAATTGACTTACAATACCTAAATTTAATTATAATGACTTACAACACTTAAAAACAATTATAAGTACATAATATGTGTATTTATAATTGCAATACTTATAATATGTACATAATATGGGATATTGCGTAAGTTTTCTTAAAGTTAGATGTTATACCTACATCCTTATAAATTGACTGAATTTTGCAGTAGATTTATATATATATTATAAAAATATAGATTAAATAATTTTTATATACAATTGCATTATATCCATTAATATGATGATTTCCATTGAATTCGAAAAATAATTTCACGAGCGTGGCGAGTGAAATTATTAATTTCGAATTCAATGGAAATCAACATATTAATGTATAATCCATCGATGACGTTAAACATTTTAGAAGCATGTTTGTGACTTTTTTTCGAATTCGGAGAAT
>JAYRBW010004264.1:0-13785 GCA_036023295.1 Invenusta paracnida | reverse complement strand
TAACCACTTGTTTGTAATTTATGTAAAATAAATAGTTTTTCTTAAAATTCCGGGAACTTTTTGATCGCCCCTCGTATGTTTGAAAGTTATATACGATCAATATTGTCTCACATAAACATTGGGATCGATAAAGTTTGAGTAGTAAAATCAAGAATAAGCCCACAGAACGAAATAGTTTGTGTAGGTGTGAGGTGGGACTTCTTATGGTTTACTTGAAACCCTGCTTGTTTAAGTGTGTATATGACAGAAGGAGTAATGTTACAAGGTCTGCCTCTGAGGCGATTAAGATAGTGTCGTCTATACGAGCTCCAACAGAAAATATGTTTGGGAACAATTGTCTTAAACACTACAAGCAGTATGGATTGTAAGATGGCTGGTGAGGGACTAAATTCCCATAGGTAATCTGCGAAATTCCAAAAAAGAAATAAAAGATTGGCTTGTTCCTTAATATTTATGTGTACATAGTTTAGTATTTGATGTGCGTAGGTATTTCAATCTGAGGTACTTAACGTCATCAAACCACTATTGTGTTTATTTTATAAATATGAATGTATGTGTGTAAATTGATGTTTTTTGTCAATACATAGCTACTATGATATACTGAGAAATCCGTCGTTTTCATTATTTGTATAGTTAAAATTGGGTTAAAACCTGTTTTGGTAATTAGGTATTTTGTGGCTACGGCAATTTTATGTCGGAGCCAAATATATAATCTACATACCTTGCTCTACATTCATACCAATTTTCAACGTCATCAGTTAATAACTGTGGCCTATAGGGGTCAAAATGTACAAAATATACATAAAAATGATGACGTTTTTTACTCTGGCAGAAAATCGCGGTTCTAAAATAGTTTTAAAAGAGTTCTAAAATAGTTTTTGGGGTATAGTTTGATGTTATGACCCCTATATGCCACAGTTATTAACCGATGAAGTTGAAAATTGGTATGAATGTAGAGCACGGTATGTAGATTATATATTTGGCTAGGGCGTATAATCTGTCCAGTTGTTTTCTGTAATTTTGGCTCCGGCGGAAAATTAACTCGATTTTAAAGCGTTTTTTGTGGTATTTTTTGATACTATGGCCCCTATACGCCACAGTTAAGTATTAATCGATGATGTTGAAAAATGGTATGAATGTAGAGCAAGGTATGTAGATTATATATTTTCAAGGATTTAATAGTTTGCAATATACCGTAAAATAGGGTTTTTTTAACCTGCAATATTTCAACTGCCTGCGATATTATGGCTACAAACAGTTATCACAACACTGATATGATATATTGATTAACATTTAATATATTATTCTTAACATATTTCTTAGTTATTTATACTAAGATAAATATTTATTAGATGAAATATGTTTTAAAATGACAATTTTTACAGTATTTTCATTTAGTCATTTTATCTATTAATGATTTCATAAATGTTTTGTTTCTAAAATGTAATGTTTTTTAATAATGTATTATATGTTATATATGTGTCATATGTTTCCACAATATTTTATAAATATTTGCAGTTAAACTAAAACTGAAAAAAATCGTCTAAAATATAATTATAAAAAGTCGCATTTATAAAGTGGTGATTGTATACTACTATTGTAAATTTCTAGCATTACTGGGAGAGTTGGATGCTGTTAAGTCTCTTCAGCAGTCCATACCCTTTGTAATGCTGTTATAATATTTTATGGAATACAAGGGTTGGAAGCTACTGAAGACCCAGCAAGGTCGAAACTTACAAGAACTAAAAACGCTATTAAACAAATAAAAAAGGAAAATTGGCAGGCCCAGATGAAATCACAAATGAAAGGATAAAAAACCTAATCGAAATAGGTAAAAACCTCTTACTCTATTATAAACGAAAGCTAGGATAAATCTATCATCTCTCAAGAGGGAAGAATACACATATCATCCCCAATCTCAAAGAGTCCAAAGATTAAACTAAATCGGAAGTATACAGATCAATTAGTCTTATGTCTTGCATATATGCAAAGTAATTGAAAGAATAGTACTAGGACGACTAAACTGGATCATGGAAAATAGAGAATTATTCAGGAAAAAACAAGTCAACAGCAGATTATAATTAGAATATAATAGAAATTGATCGATGGATTGGACATCAAAGGAAAGAAGACAGAGCAGAAAAGCACTATTAGTGCTTTTTGATTTTGGTATTTACCATTTAATAAGATATGGAAAAAAGACCTTTTATGGAAATTGAGTAAGAAAACATACCTGATTGCACGATCAAATGGATAAAAAATATATATCGGCGATAGGCATATAAATATCAAGTCAAATTGCGTAGTGTCATATGTAAAAAAATCTTAAAAACGGAGTACCGAATGTGAAAGCTGTAAATCTAAAGCTCTTCACATTACAGAGGAGATGATCAGTAAACTAGGTAACAGCATTGAAAGCAGTATGTCGCAGATGATCTAGCTATATATACACAGAAAGACACTTTGAAACTTTGTAGGAAAAAGATACAACAAGCAATAAATATATTAAAAGAATGGGCCAACAAATGGAGAATGGAGATAAATAAAAACAAAACACATTATATGTGCTCTTCAGTAATTGGAAAATAGAGAAAATGGAGCGGAGAAATAAAGGTTAAGGCCAAAAACAGAAAGAAAAATTACACTCCTAAATTCTTGGGAGTCTAATCTAATGAACTTTAATGAACACATCATTACCATAAAAAATGCAACAAAGATTAAAGGCACTGAAAGGAGTAGGTAACAAAACCTGAGGGTGTCAAAATGAAAAACACTACCTCGGATATATCAGGTCGATAGCAGAATATGCAGGTGCAGCGTAGATGCCATGTGCAAGTGACTCACGGATAACATAATTAGAAACAATACAAAATGAAGCTGCTAGAATCATCACAGGTTGTCATAGAAGTACCAGAGTTGAAAACCTATTTATAGAAGCAGATACTAGGGCTATGAAAAATACTAAACCTAGAACAAAAAAAGAAGAATAGCGGAGATCCTGGAGATCTATGGCGGATAAATGCAGAAACAACATGCAATTAACCATCATAGAAAAGGAAACAATATTCACAATATACTCCCTCTACCCCCATGGCCAATGCAAACAGAAACTAAGTTCCATTTTTTTCTGCAAGGTAAGTAGATAAAAGACCAAAGAAGAAGGAAATGAAATAGCCATGAAAAATAAAATAAGCAATTAATAAAGACTCAGATGTGATTGCCTGGACAGGCGGATCAGTTAAAACGAAGCAAGCAAAATGGACGAAGTGGCTGTCTCATAGAATGGAAAGATGAGACAATAGAAAAGATCCAAAAATCGACAGAAAAAATAAGTAGCAGCTATAATACGGAGTTAAAGTGGATGACGTAGCAGTAAACAAAATCACAGAAGATTCAGAAATGAATCAATTCAAGAAAGTCTACATCATAGACAATCAAGGAGTCGTTTAAAGGGGGCAATATTTTGCAAAATATCATCAAGCCTGAAAGAACGGGATAAAAATGCCCTTTCAGTGGGTTCCAGACACAAAGGAATTCCAGGAAACGAGCATGCAGACCAAATGGCCAAAGATGGTACAAAATAAAACATCAAGTTGCGCTTAGTACATAACAATATATAGTCACTAGCATTAATAGAAAAAACAGTGAACAATTGGAAAGGGAAAATAGAACACCACACGAAAAAAGGTAAAAATAAAGAAGGACTAAACAGGAGAGAGCAAAAACTTGCTCAGTCAGAACGGGGCATACAAAAATTGCAGAGTTACAGACTAGAACTGGAAGAAGACAGACTATGTGAGCATTGCGGAAAAGAGGAGGACACTAACCACACAATCAACATCTGCCCAGCTATTCATAATCAAAGTAGGAACATCTTCGGAACCAGCACAACTCAAAGATACAGTCAAAACCCAGAGATCTAAATACTTAAATTCATGAAGGGTATTGGCCTACTGAAATGCAAACACTACTGAAACAGTGTGTTGTCCAGCTATCCCTGACTGCTAGTAATTTACAATAGTATTAGGTCATCACTTTATAAATTCTCAATTTTTACCTCATTTTCTATTATCTATTTAATTATTCTTTTTGAGAAAAAGTAAGTTTACGTACGTAAATATTAAACACTATCATTATACAATCGTATCAGTTTGTTAGTACACATATTGCAATACAAAATCTATAATTACTCGAGTACTTTAATATATTTTTTAGTAAAATTGATATATATTTATTAGAAACTTTTGATTGTGACACAATACAGAATATTTTCAGTAGTCTTAATTTATTGATATAAATGAATGTATTCTAATAATATTACATTTAATTGTCTGTCTATATATATAATGTATTGATGAGATAGAAAGATATATTACAGTGGTTATTTATTCTTCATATAATGTAGTTATTTAACATGACTAGATTCGTTTAGCTATTGACTTTCAAATTTCTATATAAGATCAAATGGCCTAATGGTCATGGTTATACAGGTTATTTTTGTGTAAATGAAATGTAAAATAAAAGTGTTCTACTTTGTTAATATTTGTATATTTCATATACATTTATATTTTAATTTGTTTGCGTTATGCTTTTATATTTTATGTTACTACATATCTAGTGTATAAGTACATTATATATAGATTTCAGTTACTTTAAAATAGCATGTTAACTCTAAAAATGTTATATGCTGTAAACATATGTTTCTTTTAGGTTGAGCAACAGTATCCCGGATTTTCTCAAGACTTTTTGATGGGTATTCTTAGCCGGCTTGGCTTAGAGCATGAAGTTGATGTGTCAGAGACTTACCTTCGAATGGCTACTTTAACTGAGAACGGTGCGCATTCTTTTTATCGATGTATTAGTTTGATACAAACAAGTTAATTTGACTTTAAATGAAATCCCTCATTAGTCAAATATATCTTTAAAATATGAATTATGGTATAGACATTGAAAAGATTTAAAAATTTTAGTTGATTTTGAAAGTTATTTAATAAGGATTTTTAAAATATTTGAAATGATGAACGATAACTAAAAGTTTTACCAGTTTCCTTTATGTTTAAATACATGTACTTATTTATAGACCCGAGTCGAAGCTCGTCTCATCCTGAAATTCAGCTGTTGGAAATGAAATCTCAGGTTTTAAAGAAAATTTTAGGTCGAATACCCGATGAAATTGGTGACCGAAAAATGTTCTTAGAAACAATCAAGTGAGTTGTACTTATTTAGAAGTAATATTTATTGTTTTTCTTGAACCACTTATAATTATTTATTTATTGATATAACTGTGAATTGAAGTCTGTTGTAATCTTCTTTGGTTTATTGTTATTATTTAAAAATTATTAGCTAAGAGTATTTAGTTGGCGTGATTGGATATATTAGTAAAAATCATAATTCGGGCGCACTTTTTTATGAACATTTCTTAGATATAAAACTTTTAACAAAGGAAAAACAAATATCTTCAATGTTAATATTCCAGAAAGTCACATCTTCAAATTTTTATGTGTGTGTTTTACATAAAAACCTTTTTTTAAATGTACACATAATCTACTTTTTTTACAGGTTGTTTTTATTTTCCTTGGCTTTTTATATAAAGACTAATAATAATGGTCAGACAATTTATTCACTGAATATAATGAAGGTATTAATTATATTATTTGATAACATCTACATAATCAATTTTTTTTACATGTGACACAAAATGTAACCTTTCTGATCACCAGCATTTTTATTTTTATCCATATATACTTACAATAGTTTATATGCTTATTAGGTAATAGTGATTTAATTTTAATATTATAAGTTGATATGTGATATATACATGTCTATAAAGTTGAGACTAGTGTTAAAAATATGCGTACCAAGTTTCGGTACATTTATGTTCTGTATAGTATAAACTTAATGCTTACACATTTTGTGATTTGTGTATAGAATCGCTGTTATTTTTAAGGCAACAAATATGATTATAACTTACTTTTATTATATATTATGAAGATTTTTGTATATATTTAGGGTGTCTGGACACAGATAGTTAAATCTGTATAATTTTTAATCAGTTTCATGTAAATGAAATAAATTTTCAACACATATTAGAAACACCATTTATTAGATGGTTCTTGTGCCGTACGTCATTCAATCTACTATTTAAATTAAAATGTAAAAACCTTAATAGGAAGTTTGTCTAATAAGTGAAATGTTGGTGAAATTGTGCTCCTATTCATTATTTTAAAAGATTTTTTTTCTCAAAACGTTAGTTAGGTACATATGTATATACAGCTCTTGAACAAAACATAAATGTTTTATTTCTATGCTCTTCTCAGAGAGATAGCTAATGCAATCAAGAACTTATTGGATAGCGTAAGTGCCGTTTCTTCTGGACTACCAACTGGCAGTCATAAGACTAGTCTTGAGCTGCAGAAACGAGAATTTGTCAAATACTCTAAGCGATTCAGCAATACACTGAAGGCCTTTTTCAGAGATAACAAGTTTGTATTATTTGTCTTTTCGTTTTTTACAACCTCTAGTTTATTTTTATTTCTTTAGTTATCACATCTTATCAGTTTTCGAAAAGTACGTTTTTGTATAAAATCTTTAATTATGTTTTATATTAGATTACTAGGTAGTACATATTATTATGTTTAATTTTACTTTTACTTTTAAATATATGTTTGTGTTCTACTTATTTTACTCGTATTTTTTGCTCATGTATATCTTGCACAAAGTTTATCGGCTATTATCAAAAAGTTATACATAATCTGTAAAGGAGAAAAGGTATAGTGTTTGGATTTCGAAAATATTTTAATGGTATAATGTACTCCTATGCAGTACCATACAGAACACAGTTATTTATGAATGATCTAATTGCTTTGAATTAATGTAAACCATTAATATGCGTTTTCAACTAAATGGGAATAATTAATTATTGAGTTACAACCTAATATAGCCTGACATTTTGACGAAGTTAATTGATTTTTTCTGATAATAATACTTCCTGAATTTTTCTACATAAATGTTACATAAGCATAAAATATAGGACTCTTATTCTTAAACTTTATCACTTAACTACATAATAAACATTTGAATTCTTAAATAACTACATTATGTTCTTCTTCGTGATTTGATACAAACAAAAATAATATCTAAATTGTTTAGGTGAATACATTTTAGGAAGTATTTTATAAGGTTTTTCAACATGAAACATCACAGTATTCATTTGTTTGTCTAAAATTTCGTGACTTTAATCTATATATTATTGATGATTGATTTTGTTTAGATAGATAGATAAGCTTTTACTTCTAGTTTATTGTTCCATTTTGTAGTACGTATATTTTATTACTGGTAGTATCATTTGTTTTATATAAATAGATTTCATTTAATTACTTATATAATCTATTTATAGTTGCACTGTTAAAAATCGTTGAATTATTATTGAAATAAACCGTAGATGTAATCAATGATTACAATATTCCATTGATAATCATTAAAAATAACTTACAGCTATTAAATTATTTTATTGATTAAAAAGTAATTTAATAGCGGTAATAATTTCATACGCCATAATATATCATAATCTATCAATAGTTGCATAATGCATACAACAAAAAAAGCTTGTTCTACACTCGGGTATTTAGGGTTTTCAGACCTGTCAATTCAGACAGTGTCAGGACACAAATCTCTCTGGTTTAGCCATTTATAAGAGAACGCAAGAAAGAAGTAGAAAAAATGTCTGGTGGCATAGCCAACGACATAGATCTGGATAAGAATAAAAATCAAAACGAAACGTAACACTTATCTGGATTACCGGATTTATTCGACGACCGAATGGATGTTGATCTCGTAAAAATAAGTGACGAAGTTGATAGCATCCTAATGGGAAATTCTCCACAACAACAATCCTCCAAATATAGTTTTTACAACTGTACATAGTTAACCCCACATTTAATTAATGTTGGCCTTTGTTTTCTATAAAATATGTTTATTATGTTTATTGTTCTTATTTTACCAAATATGTGCATTATTAAATAATTATTGTTAATTGAATTACATTTTATAGTTTGAGAAAGACTCCAGTTACTTGAAAAGAATTCTACTATCAATTGATTGTACATTAATTTATTAATTATAGATTTGTAATAAATACTCAAAAAATGTAAATACGTAAAACGTTATTATTATTGGTTATTATATTGATTATAAATCACCATGGTACAAAAGTTTTTACAATTTTTTAAATTATTTAAATTTTCACCTGTTGTGTTTTTCGTGACAGTAATTACAATTATAATTTTTAAATTTATATTAATGAAATATTTGTTTTAGATACTCAAAAAATGTAATTTGTTTATAATAATAATTTATATATAGATCCTAAAATTTAAATTTAAATTCCAATTCTTTGAATATTTTGTGCCTTATTGTGTTTGATATATTTGCTTCAAACCTACTTCAAACCTATTCCTTCATTTTAGTAATGAATGTACCCTAAAAAAACTAAATACTACTACTACTTGGTGGAAGTATTGTACATATTCTTATCATGTTCCTATGTAGTTGTAATTGTTTTGAGGTTGCAGCAGTTAGAAAACAAATGCCCAATGTCATTTTTATAAACTTTTTATAACGTGCACCACTGAAGGACAACTATTATATGTCCCATTTTCTAGTAAACATAAAATAAGAAAAGAAAAATTCACTAAAATATTCGAATTCAACATAAAATGTAAGAGAAAAATTGTACATTTATGTTAAATTGAAAAACAATGAAACTGTTACACATTACATTGTTAAAAAGTAAAATGTCTACCCTATTGAACAAACGATTTGCTGTAAATAGAAGTTCTACAGTATTTATAGACATTCAATCTTTTCTGGTATGGTAAGTAAGGGACACTTGGGTGAAGTGGATGAACAGTATTTTTAATTTTTGAACGAACGAGAAACACTCGATGTCAAACGCCAATTGCAAGTCTCCAAAGAGAATTTGCATTTGATTGTTTTTCTGCTCGTTTGAGGGTTTGCTTCAATTTAGCCTTAGAAAGATCAGTATAGTTATGTAGTTAAACGTTTCAAATTGTGGTTGAGAATTTGAGAATGCGCGTAATTAATCACCATAATATATCAAAACCTGCCATCTCATTAGGTGCTCTGACTTAATTGGCTCTGAATTACATATCACATTTTAAATAAATTATAAAATTGTGCAGTCAATTTTGATTATCATTTTTTAAGATTAAATTTTTAGTAGATTAGGTCTAACTGTTAATTATATAGTTCAGAAACAATATATCTAACTAGGTTGTATTATTTTTTCATCATTTCACTCTCCTTTTTATTCAGAAGGAATAATATGCTATCTGATAGAATATTTCAAAATAACATCAAGTTCTTGGCCGACAAATGCATTTTTAAATGGTATTATATACTTTCCGACATAAAAGCTGCCACAAATAAATGTGCCTGTACATATTAATAAAATATTGCATGGTATTTTGTACTACATTATGAAAAAATAATACCTACTTGTAATGAATTGTCTTCAAGTGGGATTTAAAAACTAAAAAAGAAAGTTAAGAATCTGTGAAGGAGACACACGGTGGACCATTTAGGGATGTCAACCATACTATATACAGATCAATTAAGCAACAATAATTTTGTGAAGGAACCTTGAGAGAAATATAGGTATGTAATCCTCATTTGCGCTATATATGGCCAAGACATTTCAATAAACAACGAATAGGAATCTGTTCCATATATCCGACATCTTAAACACACCCCAAATGATAAATCTAATTATTTAGAAATCATCAAGAATAGCTTGAAACTAAATTGAGGCAATGAAGCATTTTGCCTTCGTCTTATTTTTAAATGATGAAAAGTTAGGTAAAAATAAATTAAAAATCCTTAGTAATAATTTTAATCATTCGATTTTGTATGTATTCGGTTTTTATATATGAAATATATATACGCTGATTATGTATTATTAAGTATTAATATATTGTTAATATATATTTTTTATTACATGTGAGCTCTGTTTCAATCTGTCTATTACAATTTGAATTTTTTTGTCTCTTCCCCTTTTTAGGTTTAGTTATGATCCTGAAAGAGGAGAGACTATCTTTGTAAAATACGTATAAACTGCGCCAGCAGGGTTGCAACCAATAAACTTGTATATAGCTTCGACACGATACCTATAAAAGAGCTATATGCTGAATCATTGATTTAATCAATTAATATTTATCTTATATTTATAGAAACTTGGTCATTAAGAGTATAAATATATAGAATAATTGGAGCGTTCACTGAAAAATCTAGTTTTAGCTTTTAATTATAGAGTTTTTTCTTTAAGGAGAAAGAGCAATTAAATGTTTCTGTAAAATGACATTATAAAAACATATCAATTATAAAAATATATATTGAATTGATACGTTAATTGCCATTGCTTCATAAATGAATTAATACAAGCAAACAATCTTGAAAGTCTTGAATAGTGAACACCCCATTATATATGTAGTGTAATCTTTGAACTACAAGAAAACATATGAACATGCATATTTTTATTAAATACTAGACTGAGTCAATTTAAGTAACTCAATATACATCCTACTTGTGTATGGCATGTACGTGTACTATTATGGCATATATTTGTAGTCAATGGAAATGTGGCTAAAGGTATCTATTTCATCCATTTTTAAAATTATATTGATAAAATAAAAACTAAATAATTAAATATGATGTTAAGCACAATTAAACATTATACTACATATAATAATAACTACAACAAGTAAATATTGAAATATTTATTACTGCTACGTTAATTAAAAAATATAATTAGTAAAATTAAAAAATATAATTTTTTTAATGACTCGCACATTGTACAAATTGAAATTACCTCTATGCAAAATATTCCAATATTGGTATTATCTATAAAATCCATTTAAATTGGCTAGATAGTCATTAAATACGAACCCACTGTATATGTAGGTACTCTATAGGATCACATTTTTAACAATACCTCGATACGTATGGTAAATATTATATGAGTCATTATTTCCACCAATTACTTTTCTCTCACGATATACTGGTAATTATGCAACCAATGAGCGATACCTTACAATCCTTTCACTAAGGGGAAATGCGATAGGCTGCAAGAAATCTTTGTGGGTTATTTAATGTCTAGACTACAGAAGACTAACTTGATACTAACTTGATTTAGAACAACATTACACTAATATTTTGATCACATAATATTTTTTATGGATATAGTTTCAAGTGAAATTTTCCCACAATAAAATATATTCATCAATTGTTAAAGCATTATGTCGATAATATCTGTCGTATTCACATATTTTCTTATATTCTATATTCATACGACTGTTGGACAAATAGTTAGTAATTCATGCCAGGCTAAGTGTTACAAAGATTCCAACAAGGATTTGGTATGCTATCGTACATCCTATAATGGTGAGGAAAATTCAGATTTATCCAAAGTGCCATGTAGAAACTTATCAGGTGTCGTTTATCTGGGAAGTGGCAAAGAGGATGTACGCACCATTGTACCTGGAACTCTGTCCGCATTTTTAAACACATCTATCGCATTTTCATTCAATTTCAAACTAAAATACCTAACCAACGAGACCTTCAAAGGCCTTGGGCATATAAACGAAGTCGAAATATTGGGGTCCGTTCAGTCGCTATCTCCATTCACGTTTGCCCCACTGAAGGGCATATTGCGATTGTCGCTTGGGAACACCCCTATGGAGGACATGCCGAGGTATCTGATATTGACTCCCCAGTCCCAGGAAACGGAGTTGGAGATCGACTTTGCAGCGACGTGTGCCCGATGCAGCAAGGTTGCGACTTCCCTGGTGATAGTACCACGTCGCGGCAGTAGCGGCAATTCCTTGGATTTTCAGGAAAATCTTGTGGGGTCCTCATGTCGAGTGGAGCCTCAAACACTCGGCTGTCCAAGCGCTAGAAAGTCGACGATGCGAACCAAAACTACAACTCCTTCTGGAAGCAACAAAAATACAGTTCAGTCGAATGGTACTATGATGTCAGTACTGCTCCCAGTCCTGGTTATATTTGCAATTTGGTGTACAGTGATGACGGTGGCGATTCTGTTCCTTCTCTTCGTCGTGTTGAGACGCAAATACGGACAGCGTACATCCTATGCTGGAAAAAATAACGGCGATGCTCCAACCAACTGTACACTTCTTAGTGCTTAAAGTGTTTTAAACTCAATAGTCGCTTCGTGTGACTAAACTTCGAATATATGATATATGATATATATTCTTTATGGAAAGAAATTTATATAATATCAACCAAGATACCCAGACATTGTACAATCTATTTACACAGTTATCAGTAAATTCTTAAGTATTTTTTACTTTCCATTTTTATTTCTATATCGTTAGATCTGCAACAGACTTCTCATAATATGAAGTATACAAAATAATAGATAATTATTTAAATTATGTGAATATTGAAAATATGTTGCCATGGCTTTACTTTATAATATATACAAATACAGTCATACCTAATATTGCGTATTTTACGTATCCTTATGAGACAATACAATTATTTCATTTACATCACTGGACTAACTTTAAAGTAAGCATTTATAATTGTTTTACTTACAAATTTGTTTCTTAGATGTATACGTAAGTCATTAAAAATAATGTGCATCATTATTATGCAAGTATAATTACATCATTAACATGTAAGAACTCTCTTCATGCCATTAAAAACATTAAAATGTATATATTTTTAATATTTCTTTCTTTAATACTGTCTAAATATAATTTTTCTGTAATAGAAATGTTCTCATATTTATATCTATAGGAAGAATATTCATGAAGACTCATTCAATTTAAAAAAAATCAATGTTTAATTTAGGGATTAAATAGATAACAAAATGCATAATAATTTCTTTAATAGCAAACGACAAAAAATAATGAAATATGTAAAAAAAATGTAAGGCTAGAGATCCCAAACATAATATAGGTGCAATAAGCATGCTTTCAATATACTCAAACCATAGACTTCTAGATAAATATTTTGACAACAACATATGACGGTGGTAAATCAAGTATATAGCGTTAGTATTTTGGTTTGGAAGACAATTTAAACGTACATATATTCATAATATTCGTAAAAATTAACTTAAAGTAGTATCTAAAGATGTCCATTCAAACATTCATATTTTGATTAGCTATATATTTAGAAGTCATTATCTCAAAATTGTGATTCGATAAGTCGTTCTTATTTGTAGTGTTTTAAATATAAGCAAAAGATTTGTAAATTTTTCATAACATTGCCATAAGCAATATAAAACAAAAACCATCATACATATAAATATAACATTTCCTATGAAATTCAATACGTACGAATATATAATAATATTTGTACAAACATATATATGTGTTAATTCATAAAAATATACTTCAAATATAATTTAATCCGTTAATTACGGGACTGTATATACACAATTGTAGAATTTTATAAAAATTTTCTAGAATAATTTAATAAATCTTTATTATAATTTGCTTAAAATATTGCATTAAAATATATTAAAGTTATATTGCATTCATGATTTGATGGGATATAATATACACATATTATGTATATCAACCTTGATAAATTAGACCATAATAGGCTTAAACAAATTAATCGAAAATTAGCTTAATCAGTTTGTTAAAGCTAGGAGTATGCACACAAACCTCGGTTCAAACTTGATATATGTTCGAGTTTTAAGGCCAGGGTCGTAGGGAAGTTTCATAATCTGGGGGT
>JAYRBW010004253.1:2112-13787 GCA_036023295.1 Invenusta paracnida | reverse complement strand
TCGAATTGGGGAATATCGCCAGCTGTGATTGGGAAGGTTAGACCAGCAAAGTTTAGTTCATCCTCCCACTCTCTGTAGACTGCAGGGCGGTGTCGATTGGACTTGACATCTCCATAGTGTAGTACTGATAGGACAGCGTACTTGAAACAGTCCTCCCTTATCCCATTGTTCACGTTTACAACAGCTTGCTTGGCCTTCAGCCTAGGTGGTAGCTCTGTAAAACTTTTGCCGCGTCTCTTCGGAATACTGTGGTATCTGACAATCCTCATGTCAAACCCTTCAATCGATTCGATGATCCAGTTAGAGCCATTCTTGATAAATTCTTCAATGTGAATGGGGGGGGGGTGAAGTCGCGGTCTACCTTCCCTACTACTTATATATATGTATTTCTAAGCTTACCACTTCTATAACCTTATTATTGAAATAAGAAGTTAATCTTTGTTATAAGCAGAATATGCTAGAAGTTTTCGGATAAATCATCAAATTTTAAGTGTTAATATATAAACCGAGGATTGTAATTTATAAATAAATATATCAATTAAAATCAGTCAACTTTGATATTGAAACAGAGACAGCGTACTAAATATATATATAGTTTTCTTAACATTATATCTTTGAAATATCGCATTTTTAGTACAATACTATACTTAGGAACGTGATCATATTTCAAACAATACAATTCCACCCACTCAGACACTTTGATGTCTCCTACATTTTATACCTATTGAGAGAATTGCTCCATAATATTTTTTGGGAGGCTATTATATGCCATAAAATTTCTGACAGAATTAGGCAAGTTACCAATTCAAAAAATTCTGACAAAGTAAATTTACGATATTTGGGGTTTCAAACATCTCAAACTCCTCCAGTAATACGCTTATATTATAGAAAGTTATTTGGAAATTGTAATTTGGTACACCTATTGTTAAAAAATAAATTTGTATTAAATTGTATTAGAATTATTCAATCGTTCGCATGTAGGTATAAAACATATTAAAAATTAAAAAAGCACTATTTTTCATCATTAATTTAAGAGAATATCAACACATATCCAACACCTATATTTGGAAATTTAATATATACTTCTTGCAACTCAGGCGGTTGGATATAATATAATATCGAAATGTTTTTCCTTATTTCTTTCGTCTTACAGATAAAAATAACGTGATTCCTGCTTCAAAAATGATTTTAAATAGTTTTGTTAATTTTCTTATGAATTCACTGTAATACTCAAACTGAAATATCTACTGTGCATTAATGGCTAAAAATTCCAAACGCAAATTACGAATTTTCATAATATATTTACAATCTTTAAAATCACAGATGAAATTGTTCACAATATTAAGTTAAGCAAAACAATGTATAAATAAAGTAAAAAATAAAACAGTTACACAATATTCATTATTCGCTTTTTAGTAGTAGTAGACATATGTATAGATTGATGATTGGTTAACACATCTTACCCAATCAAATTAAAATATGTTCCCGGCTTCCAAGGTGTTATATAGGTGAAGCAATCTTCGAAATAACTACTTCATTCGGTTGGATCCATAAAAAGAGTGATCGCGTTCTCCGACGTCCAGACCTTAAATTAATACTCAACATGTATTGTGGAAAGGAACTGTTCATTAGGTAAGTCCAAGTAAAAAAAAATGCTTTAACATTTATTTGAAAATTGAAATATTTTTCGTGTGTAGATAATAACCTGTGTCTTTGAAAATTATTAAATAACAATAAATATATTTTTAAATGTGCTTAAAGTTTTAAATTTGTTTTTCTTCTAATACATGGATTAATAGTATAGGAATAAGATGGGAATAGAGTGAACGAAATATATTTATATATAATAAATTATATATACATATTATATTTTAAAACTTTCTTTATAGTATATTTAAATTCTGTGAGTAACACTTTTCAATTTATTTTAACTCAATATTATTATTTTTGAAATGTGTTACATATGATAATGATTGATTATGATATATTTTAAATATATATGGTTCAATATTAATTCTATTTTTGTAACACATATATATTGTTACAAATTGATATATTAATTTGTTTAATTAATGTATTTATTTACTACAAATGTGTTTTAGAATTGATAGTACAAAGCGCAATATTACCTTTTTTTTATAATTGCGTTTCCAATTTTCTGAGAGAGATACCCATTTGGCCAATACCATATTCTGTAAGAAGAAGTAAAAAAACTGTAATTTTATATTAGAAAATTTTGCGAATGTTCTATTTGAAATATTATATGCTAAATGCAAAACGGTTTTCTTAACTATTTTCTTTCAATAAACTTGTATTACAAATAATAAATACAAATTTATATCACTTTTATAATAATTTGCAAACTAAAATTATATTTATATAATGCATAAATATACCTATAATAACATATATATTCCACTTTTTGTAATTTAAAAGATTATGCGCTAAAAACTGAAGTCTAACAAATTATTGATATTAATGTTTTGAAACCTCCCTTTCAACAAGAAAAGCTTATTACACATTTTCTTACAAAATATATTAAGATGATACATTTTCGAATAAATCATTATCTTATAAGCGGGAATATATAGAAATAAATTTATAACATTATTTAATGGTTTCAAATACAAATTATATTCATATAAGGAATTAAAACTTATTATTATTAAATAAAAAATGGTCAAATCGCAAGGTTTTTTAATTAACATATTTTATAATAGTTTTTAACGATAAATGAAGGAAATATGTTTAAAAAAACCGAATTAATTATATTGATTGAAGTTTCAATATATAAAGAATTGAGGAAGTAATTACAAATAACTGATATATTTTGCATTTAATTGAAATTAATAGTAATTATGGCATAATTAACGAAAATGAATTATTATTATATTTTACGAATTGTTTACTATTTGTGTAAGAAATAGTTAAATTTTAAAAACGTTACTTACGCATATGAGCGGTTTTTTATATTTTTGAATTGTTTTATAGCGATGTTTGCAATATAAATTATTTTACCTCTTACTAACTTGCCAGTTATACCTTAGTTAAATAATATAAAATTGTCCGAAATGGTAAATTTAGTCAGGGAAGTAAAAGTAGTTAATGGAGTTTTGTGTCAAACATAACACTTTACTCAGTGTGAATTGTTCATAAAGGTCGACTTAAATCTTAACAAAAATATTTATATTATGGTTTATATGCTTAGTAAAAGTTTGCATATTTCGATCATCAGTACATGATACAATAGACAAGCTCACATACCTAAATGGTTTGGTTTAAACCGTATAGATTTAAAACAGTTTGTGATGTGTGCTGTGCTTTGAGAGAGTGATGTGTGCTGTGTTATCCGGAAAATGGACATAATTTCGGGTTTGCCGTCGAACCGGTTGTAACCTTATTGAAAATTACACTGAAGAATTGTATATTTATATTTATATAGATATAAAAACATTTTTTTTCTTCTTTTAACGACGTAATTAATTAATTGGATTCCTTTTTATGTAAATGTTTATATGCAATACAAATAGATAAAGAAAAAATTGAATATCTCAATTATGCACTTATATGTGCGTTTCTAACATGTTTTTACGAATTTTTATATGCATTTATATGTCTTAATATTTATTAATATGAAAATTATTAAGGAAATTAGACAACTTTTAACGGAATATTTGTACATGAGAATTAGATATTTTTTCCTACATTTCATAATTGTTATAAATATTATTCTGTATAGATATTAATGTGTTATTGTCGTAAAAGATTTAAAAAATTTAAAATAGTACTATTTTTGTGAAAGTATAGGTACTACCTAAACTATTGTGTAAATCAACATAATTGTATTAAAAATACGTTATAAATATCAAACGAATCTTACTAATCAAAAATAATAATTTTATTGTAAAAATGTAACGTCAATTTTGGTAATACTTGGTAATTGGTAATATTATATGTTATCAATACAGAATATTAGTAAAAATAGATATAAATATGTATATTTTAAAACGTGTAATGAATAATCGAAAGTTATTAGCTATATGTTCATTTAAAAATCAGTCGGTTTTGCTAAAATTTCTTAATATTATTCAAGATTTTGTAAATAAATATTTTCTTCTTAGTAACTTTGGATTAAGCAATACATTTTCTATAAATGTAACTAGGCATATAAGAATATAGAAATAAAAAAGAATGGCATAATTAGAAAGAGTAAATTATAATAATTAGATCACATAGATAGTAATAGTAAATAATTATTAGTATATATGTCTAATAGTAAATAAGAAAATAGCTAATTACTTTAGAATAAATTGAATATTTAAATTTTATAAACTAACATTTTTGATACATGCGGATATAATTCTATTTAAATATTTTGCACAATAATCGAAACCGAATTTATGAAATCAAATACGGTTTAGAAATTTCTAACGAGTATCCCGCTTAAATTCCATTGTAAAAGAATGGTGGGTATTTTAATAAAATTGGTGTTTCTGTCGTTAAACCTGTTCAAATTAGTTTGAGTGGCGGTTTAGACTCAAAATAATTTAGAGTATTTTTCATCCAATTTTTTAACAACTTGGTTGCCATGTATTCTACATAGGATAAAATTATGGACTAAAGGCAATTACAAACAGTTTATACTTCAAATTTCAGGTAAGAGCTCTGCGATGTGGTAGAAGAAATCTATGTATTATATAGCATTAATAATAAGAGAAAATTCACAACCATGTACGGGTTGACAAATGAGGCATGGAATTGTCCATTTTATTTTCATTTTATATCGTAAAGTATTAGTTACATATGCAGTTCATTATTAAAAATAAATAAATAAACAGACTTACAATATTCGAAAGAGTAGTTCTATTTGGATTTTTGTCACCCTACGTTCTTTTAACAATGCAAGATATTATTTAATTCTTAATTTAAATAATAAAAGGTCTAAAAATCTAGAACAATATTACTTATATATATTAATGTATGTCCAATATTATGCAAATTAGTCAGGTATATGTGCAAATATATATATATACATGATAATAGATGTAAACTTTTAACGTCAGTATATTGACTTATTAGTTTAGATATTAGTACGATCTACAAGCCCAGTATAACTATATAGGGGGTTAAATAGGATCATTTGTACTATGTAGACAGTATATTTACCTTCTGTTCGATTTTTTAATATTTTTTAATCCATTATTTTTTTTTAAATATATGCTTTGTAATATTTATTTATAATGGCGTTTCCTGCTGTAAATATAAAAATATAATATTAATCAAGACATATTATTAACCAAGAGTAAATATCTAAAGTATTTTGCGGAACCATGCTCCTCATTTATCCATGCAGTAGTATTACCTCTATATGTAAAATGCTATAAACATATATGCTCTAAACAAACTAATTTTATGAAAATCCTAAAGGATAATTGTTTTAGTTGGGGGTTTGAAACAGAATCGACGATTCTTAATAAAGGAAGTATTCATGATATACGTATTCTCTTTTTAATCGTTTTATTTCAATAAAAAACTTTGTATTTTTTTCTTTTTAATTATATAAATTTAATTTATATCAACGTATTTATAGTAAGAAGATAGAGATCGGATTATAGTGTGTTAGGTATACAGTGATGACATTAGCTATCTTTGTTGTAAGATCATATATGGCAACACAATACCTATGTTATTTTAATACCTATATAACATATTTATATTATATAAAGAAATAATAAACTTTCTTTAATATAATTAAACAGGAAATTATTTAAAATTGGTATATCGTTTTATAGATTTTTCTAAAATTGAGTGTATAAATCAAAATTAACGTTACTTTTTACCTGATATAGATAATATAAGTTGTCTTTTTTCTCCAGAAATATTCTAGATATCTCTTCGAGATAAGCTGTGAGATGCAAATCTTATTTTTTTTCTAAATGAGAACAGTTACTCATGATGATACATTATAAAGAATTATTATTGGTTCATAAAAAGAAGAGAGAGGTAATATAATAAATAAATCCGACGATATGTAAATCCGAATGCTATGAATGAAAATGTATTAATCGATATATTTTACATAAAGAAATTTGTATTGCACCTAATTTGAAAATTTGAATTTAGATAACATTGACATCATATTTTATTTGTCTAGATTGTTTGAGAAAAATCTATATGAATATGGGATAAATATCAATGTACACCTAATTATTATTACAAAGAAAACATATTTCAAAATATAAACATAATTTTTACGATTAATTTTATTAATAGTAATATTAATTATTATTATCTTTTTATATAGCGCCGCAAATTGCTGTCAATGTCAGCAGCGATTATAAGCAATATATAGTCGAAAAATTAATGTTAAATGAAGGATGTCAGTTGACAGATAACCAATTAATTAAATCTCGAATTCGCAGTACACATCAAGTTTCTAAGTTTTAATTTCTTACCTTATCTAATTATTCATTCTTTTTGTGTAATTTAATTGTTTTTTAGTTAAAGATTAATAAAATTAAATATCAAATGATCTACCTGCTTACATAAAACATAGTTAAGTAATGCAAATAAGTAGTTTAAAAAGGAATTTCAAATGACATCCATGTTTGCAAAATATAAATACCTACTTACATTGTTTGAAATACAAAATGAAGAAACTGGAATAAAATCAAATAAACCATAACGTTTATTTAATTCTATACATAATTTTTGTTTTCAAATCCTGGATTAATATTAATTTTCGTAATAAATTTAAAATTTACCCAGAAAATCGTTTTGCATTTATATGATAGGATATATTCTTTATTTTTATAGCCAATAAATTTTAACACAAATAAGATTATGGGCATACCTTATATTATTTTTACTTTAAATATGATTACTAATTAAATTTCTGCATAAGTGAGATAGTGTAAATAAATCATCAATCATTTTGAATACAAACTGCACCTCACCATGAATAATTATTTACGTTTGTGTTTAAATACAAAACCTATTTTTACTTCTCTTTAAGCCTCCCATGGTAGTATTACTGAACTAGAATTTATGATTTCCATATTCAAAGCATTTTTATACCACAAATAAATAAATAAATAAATAATAGTCCTATAGATTTAATTACTTTAGCACCATTAGAGTTTTAAGATTACTTTAATATATTTGATACTGCAAATTGATTTTTGTTATCAAACTTGGTAATTTATTTGAAATAATTAAATGCCATAAGAAGTTTTAGGCATATTTGCTCAAATCCTTAATATTTCAATAGGATATATGAATAATATTTACAATTTAAAATTTCGTTTTATTTTAATACGCACGATGTCATTGATATAATATTATTTTAATAATTTTGAATATACATTCATTTTTTGAAATATAAAATTTCTTGAATTCTATAAATAAAATAAAATAAAATAAAATAAAATAAAATAATAAAATAATAAAATAAATAATAATTAATTAATAATTACATTTAAAATACAATAAAATGAAACAAAAACTGTCTAAAAATTAATTTTATATTCCAATGTTAAACTCCTTTAAGCATATACATATACAGGTTGTAATTGAGGTTAAAATTGAAAAATAAAAGAGGTTGTAGTATTCTAAAAGACTACGCGTAAGACGATCATATATAGTGATAAGCTTGTAATTGAAGCTGAAAGGTTTAAGGATAATGATATCATAAAGATTAACTTTAAGATTTACGGCAGTGAGATTATAGGCAAAGATACAAAATTGATTATTGGGCGAAGATTATTAACAGTACGAGGATAACTTTTAGATAGAACAACTCAATCAGCAGTTTTCCAAAGTGTGGATACATGTTTTTGTTCAAATGAAGAAGCAATGATTGACTTAGTAGGGCTTCATGAAATCGACACCTTTAGAGTAGAGGACATTCAGCGGTTGGTCGTGGCCAAATGATTTATGAATATTGAGATTACTGAATAACTTGTGGGTGAACTCAGTGGGAATTCCTGCTGGAAGAACTTTGTCTTCGTTGGAAATAGGATCAATGTTTTAAGTTGAGCAGTCACTGAATATTAAACTACTTTGTTGTTTACAGCATCAGCAGTTAAGTTTAAATCTGGAAACGACGAATAAAGATAGAGTCCGAGTCTATAGGCTTAAATCTGTCATTGATCAATCCTTTGATAAATTGAGTAATGCAGGGCTTGTCCTGGCTGCTCAGTTGGCGTTTTTAGAGGTATGTTTCTATGCATTTTTCCAATAATTGAACGAAAATTTGGGCATTTTTCCTTTAGAGAGGTGGCACGATAAATTGAAGTCCAGTCTTGGAATCTCAGTAGATAAAAAAAGTTGTTTAAATTAGATTTGTGAAGATCGCGAATAGTTTTTTGGATCTAATGATTCTTAAGGTTATTATGGTAAGTGCGTGCAGCGACAAGTGTAATGGTCAGAGTTAACAAGAGGTGAACCAATAGTAATTTGACAAGGATAAAAATATGGAGTGATTTTGATAAAAGAAAAAAGTCAAGAATCTCTTCACTTGTAGAGGGAGATGTAATAATACTGTCAGAGAGTATTAAGGACCAGTATCAATTCTATTTCAGTATCAGTATTCCATTACAGGATCCAAAAATGGAAAGATGTTGCTGTCAGAGAGCGCACTGAGTTCAGATAATATCGATTTGATAGTTATTGAAATTTCCGCAGAAAATAATTTCGTAGTTAGGATTATTGTCCAGTAACAAGTCTGAATTTGAAATAGTGTAGTCAGAAATATTGGCTTTTTCATTTTTAGCAATATTATATTGTAAATAAACGCAGCAGAACATCCTATTATGTCTGGGTAATGTGAACCAAAGGTAATCGAATAATGTACTGGGGTTAACTAGTTTAAGCAAGTTAATACAAAAAGAGTCAGGCATCTAGATATATAAACTCCTCCTCCTATTCTGTCAGTTCTGTCACGTCTGAAGCAAGAATAATTTGGAATGTCAATCAAGTGGTTTTAGATAAAGTTATTCAAATAATTTACCATCAAGCCAAAATTCGGTGATGGCAATAATGCCAGGTTTAATAATTGTACTATAATTACAGTAATTAATTGTACTATAATAATAAGTACCTAATATGTAATTAACAATTACTTAGTAATTGGCATAGCCTCATGATTAGATTTGGATAAATACTTATATAAAGAAGTAGGAAAATACTGTCTATAATGGAAATAGTATCATAGTAATAATAGTTAATATAGGTAGTAATAATAGTAATAATAATATTATAATAATATGCCTGTATGTTAAATCCCTTATATATAGCTAAATATTTGTTTAATTCGATAATTAATACTTAAACAAGTTTGCAAAATATATTTCCTTCTCAGAAAATTCAAAATTAAAGTCAGAAAATTGTATAATATAAGTTTACATTTTAATGGTAATAAATCACTTATATTGATTGTCCATTGTAACCATCCATTATCCATTGAAATCTTGAAGAGGGTTTGATGTTTGATCCATGCCGTAAAGAAATGGTTAATTGTTTTCTGGTTTAAGGAATTCAAGTTGTGTAAAGTGATATGGGGAAAATTACATTCTATTCTAAATTATTTACAATTCAAAATTACTTTTATTATTTGTTATACATATTAAATCATTAATGTATTGTTTTTATAGATTTAATGAAATTTAACATGAAAATATGACATTTTCTAAGAATGCCGTCGAACACGGCAGGAAATCTAGTATTGTCGTTATATGCAATGCAAATTGTATTATTCCATTATTGTATTAACGAACACGGCAGGAAATCTAGTATTATCGTTATATACAATGCAAATAGTATTATTCACTTTAATACCCTGTTTTTATAGATATTGAATAATATAATAAACTACAGTATTCAACATTATTATTTAATATCGTTTTTATGTTTTTAATATTTATTATATTTTTACTATCGTAATGAGCAATAAATAAATTATGAAGGAAACGAAAATTAAAAAATTATTCAAAAGCTTATAAATATTTAAATACTTAAAAGGCAGTAGATTTAATTGATTTACAAAACCAAAATATAATCAGAAATTTTTTTATTAAAATTGTAACATGGTTTAGCTGCAACCAGCAACATCTTCAGGTAAAAAATTGTAATACTATATATAATTTATTTATTTATATAAGATAAGAAACTGAACAAATACTAGTGAATAAAAATGAAATTAATAATACAGTTTTAAAACGTAAGAGGAACAGAATGAATCTTATATTTTAGAGAAAAATAACAATTAATCATACAAGTGGAAAAAATAAGTTTAAATTTAGATTAAATTGCTTACATAATGTAAATTCTAAATTTGTTTTTTCCACATGATAAGATTAATTGTTATTTTTCTCTAAAATATAGGATTATTGTAGCTCTTTGTTTTAATGTGATCTATAAATTTTATTATTCTGAGAACAAAGGATGCTATATAAGTAAAACTAAACGGTACTTATATAATCCCTTTAAAGAACACAAATCTCTTAATCAATCTGCTACTTTTTCTAATAGATTGTTATGTAATTGTAATTGTACACTTAATGATTTATTTTATTTTAGATGCTGCTAAATGTAAATAAGATTTATCTCAAATAAGATCTATTTCATTCTGGTTCCGCTTACGTTTTAAAACTGTATGATTAATTTGATCTTTATTCAGTATAGCATTTGTTCAGTTTTTTGCCTTGAATAAATACATCAATGTATGTATAGTGTCACAATTTTTGACTGTTGGTTGCAGCGAAACATGTTGCATTTTTAATGAATGTTATTTTTTCTGACTTTATTTGGGTTATTTAAAATAATGTTTTATAAATTATTTTAGTATTGTAAATACGAAAGTCTTTGCAATGAAGCAACTCTATGAAAAAATGATTTTTTGATTAATATTACTTTTTTAACATTTTTGATAAAATTGATAAAACATGTAAATAACATGTAACAAATCTCTGCCTTCAGACAAAATTAATAAAGTAAAACATTAATCTATTTTAAAACGCAAATATATTTAGCTAAAGTTTATGAAAGCTAGTAGCTAATAAAAAAGTTGCAATGCATTACTTTTAGCTAAAGAGCTTTCAGAGAAACAAACGAATATTTTATTTCATTAAATTCAGTTACCAATCTTCTTTCAAATGTGCAAAATCAAATAAAACTAGAAAAAAAATAATTTAAGTATTTAGAAACTTTTTCGACAAATAAACAATTTAGTATGAGAATAACAAGAATTCTAAGACAATAATATTGCTCTGAGTACAGAATTATCGGGAACAGATTTTGTAATTCTTGACTTAGAAATAACAAATTTTAACCTTGAATTAAATCAATGGTGCATTAGCATAATTTTGAAATAATAAATATATTTTTTTAATTATACAGAAAACATAAATTTTCTATGGCCAAAACTTTTAAATCGCACGATAAATGTACTATTAAAGAACTCTTACATAACAAAATTAAAGTATTTTTTGCATATTTATACTTATTCTTAAATTCTTAAATTATTCTAAGCTTACTTTTCTGCAATGTCAGTTTTTGAATTAAAACAATGAATGCTAAAGATATTTTAGATTTAGATTTAAATTTGAATGTAGAATTGGGAAATAGATATATCACTGGAAATCTATGAAAATATTTCCTTGGAAATTCATAGCATA
>JAYRBW010004242.1:0-13788 GCA_036023295.1 Invenusta paracnida | reverse complement strand
CGATTGAAGATTGGCGTAGAATTCAGTGTTAATTATTTTAATAAAATCATCAATACTGTAATCTATTTGGTGGGATTAAGTATAGGGACGTAAGTATATATATGGGACCTAAATGCTTAAGTATATATAAATATAGCTAATCAATTTTTTAAAAGTAATATACAAGTATAAAACTTGATATATACTTACAAACCTATAATATATTATAAACTAAAAGTATATGTAAAGACACAACTATATAAAACTATAAACTATTCTGACCTATTTAGTCAAATTTTAGAAAAACTATGCTTTTTAAAATAAGAATGCAGCACACTTTCCAGTAACTCGACCATCTCTTTCCATAGACTTAAACCAGACTATAATAATATGTACTTGCAGTTTGAATGACTAGAATTCTTGAGACTACTAACACTCAATTAGACTTATTTATTAAGGAATCTTTTCCAATACAATATAAGCACCCTTCTCAAAATCGTAAGGACTGAGGTAAAGTACACAAAACATGTCACAGATTATTATTTTTGAATTTATTTATACTACCTTTTATTAGAATCTTCACCATGTCTATTTATTAACGACAATTCTCAATATGAAACATTATGGAAGTTGAAACTTTGTCTATATATACCGATCCAATAAATTCATTTCTACATGCTCCAAAGGTTATTGATTATTTGATTAACATAGGTATATTATATACAAAAATATACCTATGTCTAATATATTGATCAGCTGATTAATTAACAGACTGATGGTGATGATATATAAGTGGTGCCCAATCTAATAATTGCACAAAAAGATACACATTAAAGTTAGATAAAATCTGATAGAATCCATTAAAATCTCGTTTAAAATATCAGGTAGAGATAGTCGATATTTAATAAAACGAATTTTAATGATAAAGATAAAAGCCAAGACATATTGGTACATAATTATTTAATAAAAATTCTACATGTTTCGAATCCACATGATTCATCATCAGGGAAACATTTTTAGAATTTCTAAAAATGTTTTCCTGATTAATTAAGAAAATATCTAGAAAAGATCTAAATTTTGACCACAAACTTATTTTTAAGATAGCCAATTTTAGTATATAAAGTAAAACAAATATCTCATGGTTTAATTATTTATGACAGAGACTATTTAACATCGATTACAGTAGTAAACAGCTATTAAAAAGCATTAGAAATCAATTATATTATTCATTTAGATAAATAATAATATTTTATACATGTATATTTGTTCGAATATAAAATATAGATGCAGTTTTATAGTAAAAAGCTGTATTAAAGCTTTGCATAATCAATTTAATAAAATAAATTTATAAAGAAGAAGTCTTCTTCACACTATTAAATAACATTTATTCATTTTTTAAACAATAAAGATAATATTTCACTTGTTATGGTAATTAAACACGTCAAACTAATTACTACAATATAGAATAGCTTTATTTGCTTTCTGCAACAATATAGTATAATACATAACTTAGAATATTCGACTTACTGATACACTTCAACATGTGGTCCGATCACTTCCCTTTTCTTCTTTTCTTCATGATTTTCAGCCAGACGTCTACGTTAGAAATATGAAATAATGTATCGATGAAGTAGGTTCGTCATTATACAACACGCCTACATATATTAAAAGGTACACTTCATACAATAATACATACTGGTATAATAAGTACAAAATATCGATGAAAATTGTATTGGTTTTCGATCACAATATCTTAGCAGATATATCTTCACAGATATTCTCGAATTAATTAATATACAACCAATGATATAATAGCTTTTATTTAACATAATAAGAATATTACATAAGAATAATAAGAATATGAAATATTAGTGAGCAAAATAAACTTGCGATACTACATAATTCAAAATGGTCAGAATCAATTAAATCAAAACATACAAGTATGAATAATGCAAAATGTATAATTTTTCATTATTAGATTCATCAGCTTGAATGTATAAAAAATATCTACAAAAGTTTATTGAGGTTTTTACATTTGTCCATAAAATATAAAACACATCATACCTCCTCCAACAAACTTCCAAATTACAACATTACAATAAATTGATGAAAAATAGTAGTAACGTTAGGTATATTCTTAAACACTCCATTTATTTAATTGATATATCCAATTAGATATTACAACAAAAACATCACCAATTTATAAAAAACGGTATGTGTGGAGTCAATAGTTACGTGGAGAAAAAATACAGCTTGTCAAAAATATCATTATTTTCACTGGGAAGAACAATACTAGTTATCAAAAACTCAAACAAAATGACTTCAATATTAGCTATCTACTATTTTTGTTAACAGATTTAAAGATTCTTCTAATAGCTTTCAAACGATCCAAGTCTTTGTCACTGAAACTAGAAGATAATATTAATCTAAGCTGCAAACAAATAACGTTATATTTGTAGCTGAGTCAACATTATTTCGTCGGATAGAAATCTTTGTTGGTGTGTAACACTGACTAGTAGATAGAGTCTATCTACTAGTCAGTGGTGTGTAAATGGTATAATATGTCATCAGATATCGATCACAACTCTATATATGAGATTCTCATTGGTTCCTGAGCTAACTTGTTTTCATTCGCCTAAAGGCTGTAACAGATTCTGATTTCAACCAGAATAATCAATAATTAACTCACTCAGCGGTCTCAGCGGAACTCTTAGCTGCCTTTTCGGCTTTTTGTTGTTCTCGGATTTTCTTGTATTTTCGGGCCCATCGCAAGCTTTCCGGGTTCCCCGGTCGGTTTTCGATCAACGAACAGCGAAGTTTGTGGTTTCGAAAGGACCTGATCATTTATAAAATTAAGAAAACCTAAATATTTTGAAGTGATAAATTTATATTTTAAATGAATATACTTTTAAAATACGATTTAATTATGAAATAGTTAGAAATAACATTCAAAATCTACTAATTACTATTATTTAAAAAATAGTTTAATACTTGCGGGGCTAAGTGCTAAGTTGTTTAAAAATATAAAAAAATTACTATTTTAAAATATGGTAGTGTAGTCATTCTGATTACACTAATCATAAGCAGAATAAATTGCTAACAAAGGTTGACGATTGATTATGGTAGATTTAATATGTAGGTATCAACTAACACCTATGTAAAGAACCAAGTTGGGGAACTTTATGAATTTTTTATAATCATTTTTTTTTTGATTTTCCATATTAAAAAATATGACAGATTTTCACAATTTTGACTAATTTTAATACGGTGTTAAAAACCTTATTTAAGAAAATTTAACAAGTTTTATTTTTACTTTCAGATAAAATATATTTCATGTCAATTTGTTGCTCTGAGTGTTTCCAAACATTAGAAATAAAATTAGCGTCATAAATTCTATAATTCAAATTCTCTATACTTTAGAATATTAATAATAATTAGACTATTTTTGGGATTTTAAGGCTAAACATGGTTTAGTTATCTATATTGTAAAGTAAACAGAATTTGAATTATAGAAAAATTTGCAAAAAAATGATATGAAATGTTATCTATCTGAAGTAAAAATAAAACTAAGTAATTTTCTCAAAAATAAGGTTTTTAAAGAAAATTTGACAAATTAAGAAAATCGTTTATATTCATTTGTGAAAAATCAGAAAAAATTATAAAAAAAATTCCTAACGTTTTTTGGGCTTGGGACTTTTCAGAAGTTTTAGTTGGAACCAAAGACTTTTAATGCATCAACTAATTTATAATTCTAACATTTTTGGTTGGAACCTATACTTATCTATATACAAAAATCAATCGTCAAACCTTTGTTAGTAATTTGTCCATATATCCCTGGATTTAATTCCAGAATGACCTTCACTATAGGTATATAATAAAGAACTGTATTGGAAAGCGTAAATTATTAACTTGATGAAAAACTAACCATTCAATAAAAATCACTAATACATATATTTATAATGTACAACATATACCTACAAACCTACGATATACATATATTAATATGTTTATCTATTTAATATTTTTACTCGCAAACATTTATTATACCTTCATGCATAATATTAAACAACTTGGAGAATGTTTATTTTTTATAAAGTATATACATACAAGGACTATGCGCTTAATCCTCTTTATCGAGCGTATGAAGGTATGATTACAAAACAGTAAATCATATTGTTTGTGTAAAGCTACTATACCTTAAAGATACAATAATCCTGAAACCATAAACACTAAAGTTCACCTGGTAGCATCAGCTAAGTGGGTATTGTTTCACGTGCAAGTTTTCCTGGAAAATTAATTGTTTTTGTATGTACAAATAGCGTACATGGATACAGCTTTTAACACACATGACGTTGTAAATCAGTCACATGTACTATAAAATAAGACAAATCAGGATCCTGAACTGACACTATATATAGAGGGGTTATGACCCTGGGTATCCCTTGATCTTAGTGTAAGTGCAGGTGCAGAAAACTAAATGACTTTTTAGATACAAATATGTATATGTAACTAAATTTATAGCGCGAAGTACTGTAGAATTATTTACATTTCCGAAATAAAACACTTGGACTTTGTGTTACTTGCTTTTGTGACAGACGCTTAAATCTTATGAGCTTCAATATCATAATAAGGACAGAGGTTCAATAAATGCTTTCATAAAAATGTCAATAAAGATACCATTTAAAACTTTCAATAGGATTACTTCTAAAAATACAATTTATTAATTATAATAAAACAATATAAAAAGTATAATAGAATTGTATGTAAATAATTGTTAAAATTAAAAAAAAAATGTTTAACAAGACTATATTTTGGTAATAAAAATCGTAAATATTAAAGATTTGCAATGTAAACAAAGTTTTTACAAAAGTATGAGCGCTACCTTTTTACCGGTATTTTCCTTGCTTTACCTTATCAATAGACATGTTATATATGCCAGGGAACTGGAATTATATTCAATTGACTTAGTTAACTATTGAATATTATTGAATTAATATATTCAAACAAATTGATATATTTGTGTTATGGCAGTCAGTAATAATATCAATATTGATTGCTTCATATTTAATAATAATAATAATAAGTGTATATTTGAGAAGTACAATAATGATAATCTATGTAATAGATTAGATAATTAGATAATTTATACCCACCTTTGAATTTTTACAGCTGCCTTTTGTAAATCCTCTTTTTTTGCTCGCTCTTTTGGATCCAGTCGAAGAACATAATCTTTTGGAAATTCTGCATGGAAATATCTAGATAAAGAATTGGAGTAAAACATACTATGTATGAACTATGTCAACCAGAGTCCAATCTAGTTTCAATTTTTGAAACCATGTCTGTCTTACGTTATAAAAACTAAATATTTATTAACCTGCATACTACAATTTTATTTTAAAAGTATAGCAGATATTAAATTAGATGCTACGTTTGTTAGCTTTTATATATCTTGAGCCAAAAAAAGAGAAATATTATAAGAATGTACATATTTCAATATAACATGAATAATTTTAGTTTCAAAATTAAAATTTGGAAACAGTTAGATTGACATAAGTTCATTACAAAATAAAGTACTACTTTACAAAAAGTTGTTGAAATTAAAAAAAAATCATAATAATCGTTGTAAAGAGACTCAACTCAGTAATATATAGCCTATAAAACTTTAATAGAAGTAGTATAATGCTTGCAATATTTTGTAAATCTTTATATAAGTAAACGAGTCACAGGGCATCAATTTATGATCACTTTAAACCAGTTAAAATCCACAAACTTTTATTAACGAGGATTTTTGGAAGTAGATATGCATTATAAATGTTATATTACTCTAAGACGTGAGCCAAATTTAAGGAATTCATGTATATTATAGCGGATACGTTTATATCTAAATGTCACCTACACTGAAGAGGAAATTCATGTACGTATATAAAATACTTTTAATTATATACCTACTTGTAAATAATACTGAGCATTATATAGTTTTTTGTGAGCAATATATTAATATATCTACATAAAGTATTATAAAATACTATTATAAAAAATCACAAGATGTATATATGAAAGTATATAAGCAGGAAAAGAAAACAGACAACAGTTAATTTTATTATATAATAAAAAACAATTTCAAAAAGGTTTCTACGTATACATTAATTTAAAAACTGAATATCAAGGAAAACTAATTTTTAAAGTGTCTACATGCTATAATTTCGGAAAAGCACTGTTTAGATAGGAGTTGCCCTTTCCGAACAACTACAAAATTGCTAAGAAGAAAAACCTTCAACGATCCAAGATTCAGTTTTACATATAATAGTGTATTTATTGTGACGAGTATCTATAGAGAGTAAAAGTTGTTTAACTACACTGTATATAGGCATAGAAATGCTATAATACACATATCAATAAAGAAATATTAATAATAATAATTATCTATTTAATGAGTGATATTACTAAAAGTAAAATAACATAAAAGAAAAAAGAGTGCATAGTTACAATTAAACTATTTTATAAGCTACATGTAATAAATAGTGAAGGTTTAGTGTTAAGTTTCTCTGTGATTCAAAAAATTATTGAATCAATTATTACTAAAACATTAGGTATATTTTTCACTAAAATAGGAGATTTTATATTTATATTTTTGTCGAAACAACTCATTAAAAGAAACTATTGAATAAACTCTATTAGTTCAATTAATTAACAAAATAAAATTTAAAAGGAAAAAGTGTTTTTATTTATGAAAGAGGATGAAATAGGAATGTTTAACTTAACATTTTCTTGCTACAGCTATCATTTTTATAAGCAGAAATAAATAAAGTAGAAAGTATTTTTATGCCGAAGTAATAATTTAAAATTAAATTGTTCATTTGAAATCATTAATACTAAATGTTCTGTATCATTTTGTTCTTGTATGAAATAAAAAAAAAGTGCAAATTGCCTGCCATAATCTTCAAGGCGAATAGATATTATTCATTTCTTATGACCAAACCGGGCACCATGTTGTAATAACACCATTTAGTGAAATGCACAATTCTGTGGACTATATGACCAACAATCAGGTCATCAATAGCAAAGTTTATGTTAGTTCAATCAGTCAGTAAATAGTACGATCGAGTAGTGTAGTGTGGTATACAGGACAACTAAATCGAAACTATTTACACAATAATACGCTGTATAGCGTCTAAAACCTGTGCCACCAAAACGCAACCAAGTTTACTTGAAATTGCAGTACCTCGGCTTATATGTCATTTTATGACGCCCTGTTGCAATACATATTATCCAATTTGTAGGCCTGACTAACGCCACACTATAATAGAGAGAGAGAGTACTATGAGGACGAGATAAATAAAGATACATATCACGTACATAAGTCAATTTGTCTGCTGGTGAACTGTAATTTATGTAGTAAGTTCTCTGCTAATTACACTGAGTTCTGACTCCCCAAACTTGCACATATATCTGTATGTGTATATATCTCCTTCGCTGCAGTGCACGCAAGCTCTTTTGAGACTGATTACTAATAGCGTTTTAATAGTACGGTTTCTATTTAAGACTCCGCTGATTGAGGCATCAGCTATACTATTATGTCTGGATATCCATAGTCAGTGTATATCGTTTCACAAAATAGCTTCGAGGATATACTGCTTCGGAGGATGCATTATAGTTAATTTGTATTATAAGCGGTACTGTGGAACTCTAGGTACAAAAGGGCTAGCACCTATATTAGTGTGTACGATTGGATACAGCTGCTAAAACCTAATTAATTGTCGTGATAGTATTGATGGAGTAAGTGACACCTTTAAGTACTAACAGAGTATGATATTGATACTGCTAACTAACTACATCAAAGTACTCATCGAATATTTAGGAATACCTTGTCTTGTGGATATGAAGGTGTAGTGTACGCGGCACTTCTGCAATCACGGGTCTCGGATCAATTATATAGATTATTTGGTACAAATTCATTGATATCTGAATCAATTATAGGACCTTTTTATATTTCATAAAGTAGGTACCTACCTAACTTTGCTTACTTTAAATATTACAGTGATAAAATTGTTTTGTAAAGTGTCTTTTATTCATCGGTACAATAAGCGTATTAATTTAATGGATGCCTAAATAATAAGAAAGAGAGAGATGGACTGCATTATTTTTAATAAGTGTAATAATAAGCATCTCATAGAAGCGCCGATGAAGTTTAAAAAGAGATTTCTTACAAATCTTAGATATACAGATTATTAAAAAAAACGAGACTTTTCAAAATTCGATTAAAAATATAATATAGTTTTTGTTTATAAAGCTAGAGCAAAAATATCTATTATGAATCGTTGAAATTAAGAATTTAACTCAGCATTATGATTTCATAATTGTCTTCAGTGGTGGCATAAGTTTATACAGGAAATCAGTTAAAATGTAGGTAATATGTAATGTAGGAATCTAATCTAATTGTCGATCTAAGTCAAATAGAAAGTTTGGTTTTCTATCGTTACCCTTTTATCAGAATTTTTCTTATATTTTACTTTAGTTTTGATTATACTACTCATTGTTTATGGTTGTATCAATAAAAACATAGTGATTTGTTAATAGTGACATTAAGTTAGAAGCAAATTATTACTTATTATTTAATATGTAAATGGCAAATGCATATGAAAAAGCAAGTTAATACATGCTAATATTAGTTCAAAAATAATATGATTGTAGGTACTGTTAAGAAAGCTATTTTGTACAACAAATAAATGTATTTGGTATTTCATATATTTAACCCAGAATAACTACTAAATAAGAAAAAGGCAACAGCATTCGAAAATATATTACACCTTTATTAATATTGGAAATAATATGAACGATTAAATAAAGAAATAAGTAAAAGTAAATTAATATAGGTATGTATGTGAAGAGCAGCGAATTTTAATATAGAAGAAAATAATATTATGTATAATTAACATAAAATGTTACATCAAACTGTAAGTAACGTTAGGAAATATATAAATGAAAATTTTAAAATCAAAGACATTAAAAATGAGGTAATTAAATTTGGCATTGAAAGTTGTATAATGTTGAATCACTTTGAAGATGTTTATGTACAACAATAAATTTACACAGAGTACAGATATTTTAGTTTGTTATTTAAAATTATTTTAAAGAATAATAATATTAATATATTAAAGTTACATAAATATATTTAAAGTGTTGGGATATATGTGTAAAAATTATAAAAATATATATCTTTAAAGTATGCTGATATAGACAAACACATAAAATCTATAAGATGACGAAAACGTATCATTTTCGGAAATCTTCAGATCTGCAAACAAACGGCAATATATCTAACTTTTAATTCCTTCCAAGTTTGCATGTAATATCAAAATATATAGGTATATTATTTTCGAATATTGTTGCCAGTTGAGCGTTTATAGTTTTGTTAACAGTAAAATAAAATATACATCGCAACTAGTTCTGCTCGGAATGTTTAGCTGATATTTTCAAATCATCAAAGTTTTTAATTTTAATCAAACAATAATTAAAACATATGAAAATGTGCATATTTAATAATTATACTGGGTGACGCTAAAAAATGTATACCCGATAAGTTAATGAATTTCAAATTACATAATTTGAAGAAGAAAAGTTATTTGAACTAAACTCTTACTTGTGTATATCGACAGCAGAAGAGGCCTCTCGCATAAGCTTGCTTTTTCTGTTGGCCACTTCCTGAAAAATAAATGTACATTCTTAAATTCCTAATTAATCTTAATTTTAGGACCAGATCACGCGCTACGAAATTTATGTCTACATATTACGTAAATTTATCATTCAGAAGAAAGAATATTTGAAAATATACGTCATGCATGATTTTTCCATTTTGCTCTTATTGATAAACAATAGATGAGAAACATTTTTCAATTTATCAAAAGGTTAATACACACTTTGAGCGTTTTGTAGTTTCAAAATAATGCAAAAATCTGAAGTTCATAAAAAAATTTGTTTGAGAAGTTCGATTTGAGTGCCTGTAAATTATTAGTAATAATAATTATGTACATATATATATATATATGTGAATTTATATAATATTAGTTATTATAATGAATAGTTGTAAATATACAAGGATTGTACATTATACATTCCATATATAAATATAAGTTTGTTTGTATTATATAAAGAGAAATAATTACTGGATCAGTAACTTCAAGTTCTGTGGGAATAGGACGTAATCCAAGAATGCCACTCTGATTAGATCCATGATCAATGGATATTGATGTGACACCTACAAATAGAAACATAAAAGTAATTTTTGGCTGTTTCATTCGAACATTCATAAATGTAAAGTAAGGACATCATATTTATAAGTTTTTATAAAAAGGTATTTCAATTATAAAACCTATTTTTGAACTATAATTATACTAGTATACAATAAAATACCGTAACGTGGACACCTTGTATAGGTCTTAATATAAAGTGCTTGAAATGAAACCGTAACTAATATACCTATATCATTGTTTTAAATGATCAATGCAAATAATGTGTTAACAACGATATTACTGCTTTATTTTAAAAAGTCGAAATTTTCTTCAATTAGCCAGAAAACTTTACAGAATTCTATATAAAGTATATATAGTTATTGTCAATAGTAATTTTTGTTGCATACCTATTGGTACAATTGGTACAATTATTATTTGCCATTTATTATTCTATTTTCCCTTTTTTATGTTTGTAGTGACTTTAGATTGTATTTAGAATATAACAAATGCCAATAGTTTGCTAAAATTTAGATTGTCCATAATATTCTGTAGGGCTATTAATATGGACAGTGCATTAATTCAAATTAATTAAATAGTAGAAGCTGAATAATAAAAATGTTATGCATAACACATGCACACTAGGTGACATGTGTAGCTTAAGTAATTCCTAAACAAATTTTAAATCTCAATGCAATTTATAAAAGGGGTTGAAGTTAAGCTATCTAGAAACTGTCCAGAATAGCCCTACTTTACGGTATATCGATAATCATAAAATATTATAAATAAGTATGTTAATAAAAAGACAAAAGAATATACCCTCATTAAATTTAGTTGGGTATATTATAATTTATTATTAGCAAAGAGAAATCTAGGCCATGGATCTCAATGTTTGTTATACTGAATAGAAATACGTATTTGAATAATAACAAATATAAAGATATTACATCTTATGTGTTTTAATTGTCAAACTACTAATATTATATAAAGTAGTATAAATTATGAAAATGTATTTATTTAAAATTGCAAAAAAACGTAGGTATACGTAATATTATAAAATGCTAATTAAAAGTTAACATAAAAATATCATTAAAAGTATGCTATAAATACGCAATATTATGCGATACTATATGGTTCTATAGCAACAGGTTAATGGTCACAAATACAAAAATATGTTACACGATACAAGGAAAAACACATACCAGCTGTTTTTGTAATCAGAATACCACGAGGTGACTTGTCGCTCTTGGTGGAATATCTTGCTGATGTTGGCGGAACCCTTATCCCTGGAGTTACCGGCCGGGTTCCCATGGGTATTTGGGTGTTTTCTGTCGTTCAAATAATGTATCAGAGGATCATAAATAAATAAGCCTAATATTTTCATTAGAATAATGAAATTTAATAAGGATATATATACCTATATATTATATATATTTTAATTATCTGGAAAATAATGTACATTTAAAGTGTATTATGCATATTTACGAAAGTTGATAAATTTATCCTTCATAAATAATTTAATCAAGAAAATTATACTAAAATATGCGAAATTGTATTAACAAAATTGTGAAAAATAGTACATTTCGTCGGTCATCATAGATAAGGGTGTATATACACTACTTATTTTTCTGGAGTGACAATTCTCACAGAAGCATATTTAATAATTGATGTACCTACAGTTATATGACTTCAGGGCTATGTAGACACCCTATAGATTAACGGATTTCTAATAATAACTCAAAATCGTAAAAATTGTAGATACAACCTAGTTGTGTCTTGTCACCGACAATATGTACAAATACAAATAATTTATAAACAATTTATCAATATGCAGATGGATATACGCATATTCGGTTACTATACTACTTATATATATAAATCTTAGCAATTTTAGATAAAACATATCATGAATAATTACATGTTATTTAAAAAGAGCAAAATATAAATGAATATTCAATATAAATTGAAACATATTAATAGTACACATACATATATTTATATTTATATAATTAATCTATTAAGCGGAACTTCAATCGAGGAAAACTAACGGATTGCGACTATTATAAAATAATATGCTGCTTTAATATCCAAATAAGTGTATATACAACATATTTAACGAGTATCAGGTAGGTATTTGCAATCATAAAAACAATCAATAATAAAATACGTGAAAAATAAAGTGAGATGTGAAAAAATAATTTGATTGCATAAATTAAAAGGAATCGTCTAATAATTTAAAAAGTAAAATTAAAGAAATAATACCAAAAAGGAAACAAGAAGCGATAGGAATGAACGGAAACACTAAGTGATGTTAACCGTGTTGCTACATTCTACAGAGGAAAGATTATGTAAAACTATTATTGATAGAATAATCCATATTAAAATTTGTTGTTTAAGTTTAAATGGTGTTATATATATCTTTTATGAAAATTATGTATATACGTATTTGTTATTGCACAATCATAGACAATACAAATCACATTGAAGGAAATAATTTAAAATGAATGCATATATGTATTTAAAAAAATTTCACTGTGTGAACTTAGCTTTAGAAAGTGATTTTATTTTTTAAGTAATATATATAAGATATGAAATTAACATAAAGCCATAAAATATCATCAACGTATTGATTATTTCTCTACCGCATATCGTTCTCAAATTTCGTATATCTAAGTACCTATATAATAATTACAATTATTGATATTAAACGTTATTTTGATAAGATTATGTTGTAAGTAAATGTTAAGTTTCTGTGTGTGTATTTATATACAATTAAAATAATTTAACATCTATAACATTATTATAATTTCTACAACAAAGACTATAAATATATCTTTTCAAGTTAATGGTGCAGAAGTTATGATTACAATATTACTACAATATTTGTATATATATGTATATACACTTAGGTCCAAGTGTGCCTTAATATAGCACAAACTCCCAGTAACCCGTTCCAAGGAACATATCGTCTTCTCTGAACCACTAAAATCAATAAATAGATAAAGAGGAATAATAACAGATCAACACACAGAACATCATGGAAGAATTACTGTAGGGAAAGATCAATATGTAGCTATGTGTATGTAGATGATATATTGGTGAAGGATATTATGGAGACACAAAAGATGGCACATCAAATAATATATCGAATTACCATTTTGATCGGAGAAAACAATGATATAAACAACAAATCACATCAGTGTATAACATCGAATATAGTAATGAGTGATAACTTACCTTGACAGGACCTGAAGATGTATGTATCATAAATATAATTAATGTAAAGATATGTATTCAATTTATTACTATATGTAACGCTAGATATGGAACTCTATACAAGAAAAAAATAAGTTAATCGTTTTTATTTGAAATTTTAGTATTATTTAACATTGAAACATTATTAAAATGAATACATTATACTAAATATTTTACTTCAATCCAGATTAGGGTACAACTTTAATATCTCATTTCAGACAAAAATTAGGTATAATAGGAATAAAAATACAATACACAATAAAAATATATCTAGAAAATATTGTTCCCTTCTTAAAGTCTGTTCTTCAAATTAGGTGGCTTAAGTAGT
>JAYRBW010004231.1:0-13788 GCA_036023295.1 Invenusta paracnida | reverse complement strand
TTTACAAGGTATACCTCGTCTAATTGGTAATTCTCTCAGCTTTACCACGTATACCTCGTTTTGAGTGGCAATTCTTATAGATTTACCAGGTAAACCATACTGGACCTCCTCGGCCGCCATACATTTATGTTAAATAACATTCAAAATAACTTTCTATTACTACATTCTTCACTCTTCAAATCAACATTTTAAAGTATATTTAAAAGACGACATATACTACATACCCGAATATATATGCTACACACTATATAATAATAACTTAACTTACTGAAAACATCCGTTTCATCATGAATCTGTGTCTGTATGATCTCTTCAATGACATCTTCTAATGTCAGCAAACCTATGGTTTCCGTTCTAGGTTCTTCAGACCCATTCTCCACCTTTGCCTCGACAAATGCCAAATGCGTTGCACCTTTTCGTAAGATTCAAGTAAAAGAATGCTTAGACTGAGTGGTGAAATTGAGGCCCGATATATGTCAAATGATAGGTAATTTTCAATGTAATACGAAGGTTACTTAATACATTAGGAGGTTAAAGAATATTTTTAGATTTATCAAAAATTTAATGTAATCTTTATATAACGAATTTCTCAGTAAGTTAATCATGTTAAAACTTTAAATGTAGATATATTATCAAATTGCAATAATAGTATTCTTTAATATACATTTTGTAATAATAACAATTTAATTGATTAATAAAAAAATAATATGTAAATTTGATTTGGAATTTTTAAACATGATATTATATTTAATTAAAACAATACATTTGCAGATTATTGCACATAAAGCATGAGGGAATATGTGACTTACTTCATTTTAATTTTTACTGCTATGAAAAACAAGGCTTTATATCAATAATTCCACATAAATAATGTGGATGAAATTAATTTTACAAAGCTTTCATAATGTTTACAATTGAAATTACCATTACACTCAGTTTTATTTTTTCAACCAACCAACACAATATAAATAACATAAAATACAAATAATCTTTTACTACGAGTTAAAACTGTCAACATACGCTACCTCTACTAAAGTCTTTCAGCATTGCGTCCAAAGTAGTGTCGTCCTTTACAGTTAGTACGGGGCGATTGTAGAAGTCTATAACCGTCTGGAGTGGTGTCAGATCATCGGGATCCACAAACGTCAAATCCTTCACGTGCAATAGGGCCTTAATATTCCGGCGTTCCTTGTTATAAACTGGAATTCTGCTATAGCCGCTTCTTACGATGTCATTTACCGTTGAGAAATTAAGGACGGATTTATGGGGGATCATATAGATATCCGACAAGGGCGTCATGATATCGCGTACGGTTTTCGTTGTCATTTTAAGGGCACCCGTTATTATATTAACTTCATCGGCCTTCATCGCTCCCAAGTGCCCCTGTTGACGAATTAATTCTGCCACCTTATTGCGATTGTAGACAGTTCCACCCTCCTTGCCAAGAACTTTATCCAACAGCAGACTGATAGGAAAGGAAATCGGTGACGTAATCACTAAGACGAAAACTGTAATCCAGATAGTTTTGGCCCCGACAGCCAGCGAATACCTCGCGCAAAATGATTGGGGTAGAATTTCACCAAATACGACGATTCCTGCGGATGTTATAATCACGGATATTATTCCATCGGCCAATAAGCTGGACATAAGTACCGCTTGAGTCGTGTTCACAATAACATTTCCAATCAATAAGCTACATAAGAGAAAGTTTCCCCTTGCTCGGACAGGTCGAATAGTTTTGGCATACCTGATCTCCTCCGGGGCCCCACTCACCATTAGAATGTCCAATTCGGACAGACTCAAGGTCATCAAGCCAAGGCTTAGCCCGCTAAACAGCCCTGAAAGTATAAAGAGTACAACTATAAACGCTATTATGAGCGCAACTGGAAGATCTGCTTTAGCACACTCCATTTTGACGTTCCCTTGAAACGTCCAGCTATCATTGCCCTTCTTCGCGCACAGGAGTAGCACTTTGCCCAACAAGTCCTTGTGACCCTTACTCGGGAATCGCAGAGTAACGCTTGCCTTAAAGGAGGACTCTGTTTGAATTGGAAAATTATCCGACATCCTGTCATCGCCGCAGTCTTCGCCACTTGGGTTGCCTTTATCGGGCGCAAATGAAATAGCGGAGAGGTCATTCAAGTCGTTACCGAATAAATCTGCATGGAAAGATTTAGTGCATGGAACTGTCGGATAGTCATTCTTCCACTCAATAGTCTTGATTTTCGGTGAAATGCCACATATAATACTGCTTGAGTAATGAATTTGAAAAAGTATTGTGCAGGTGCTGATACTCAACTTGATTTTCCAATTATATGCTGGAAACATTTTTCTAAAAGCATAAGAGATTGTGAATATATACTAAAAATGATGGAGTCGTTATCAAACATATATAGTCCAGTCAATCTGGCTAAGAATTCACGAAAATCTGGACAATTGTTAACAAAGGTTTGATGATTGATAATTGTAGATAGGTCCCAACTAACACCTCTGAACAGTCCCAAGCCGGGGAACTTTTTCCATATTAATGGATGTGAAAGTTTTTCTTCATTTTGTCTAATTATCTTTAAAAACCATATTTTTTTAGAAAATTTATGTTTTATTATTACCTTTAGATAACATATTTTATATCAATTTGTTGCTCTAAGTGTTTCCTATCATTTTAAATAGAAATTAGCCTCAACTATTCTATAATTCAAATTCCATATACTTTACAATATTGATAATCAAACCACTTTTAGCCTTAAATCCCAAAAATACTCCAATTATTAATATTCTAAAGTATAAAGAATTTGAATTATTCAAATTATTAAATTATTTGAAAGTTCCTCGGCTTGAAACTTTTCAGAGATGTTCGTTGGGACCTATATCTACAATTGTCAATCATCAAACCTTTGTTAGCAATTTGTCCAGATTATTTTGCTAGAATGACTAGACTAATAACTGTTAAGCATATACTTCAAAGAATCTAGACTGAGCGACAAAAACCGGCAGTCTAAAAATTAATTTAAACAAAATTAAATAATAATATAAAAGTTACATATATTACTAATTCTCAGCAAAAGTTTGCAGTAATTTTCAAATGAAAGGATAGCTTAGCTGGAGCTGATATGAAAAAATAACTATAATTTTTTATATATATCAAAAAAAGAACATATTTTTAATAATAAATTTTAACAAAATTATGTCTTACTTGTAAGTTTGTTAACATAATTCAACAGCTTTATTATTTAAAGGCGTCACACAATAACATGTTAATAGATAAAAATGGCAGACAAACTTCAATTTGCCGCCAAAACATTTCCCAGTTTCTAATGCTTTTAGCATCAAGTGAGAGTTCTTGTTGCTTGCTCTAGATTCTTTGATATAATTAAAAATGTAATCAATCTTAAAATATTAGCAAAAAAATTACAATTTGGTATATAAAACTGATTGATAAATATATTACTTAAACAAATGTTTAATATATTTCGAAAATTATCATGCTAAAAATGCAAATTTAATGATATTTTGTTAGTAGGCGCCTTTGCAGCTATATGGGTATCAATGTTCATTCTACTCATCATACAAGTTACATTTATATTATATTACTCAATAACTTATTATTGCATGCTTATTACATTAATTTATTTTACATATACTACTCATATGTCAATTTTAAGGAACTTTGATTCAACCAAACTATTTGTAATTTACACTAAATATATATTTTTAGACATGACACGAAATATATTATTCTTGTTAACATCGTATTTTTCAATTATAATGCATTTGTAAATATCATGCTGAGAAATAGAATAAACATATATTTAACAATTAAAATATAGTAATAATCTTACATTTAAAAAATTATAAAGCAAACTTATTCCTCAATAAATAATAACATACAGTTTTATATATCTAAATAAATACTTCTAAAATTATCTCTATATTCAATAATTTCTAATTAATAACTATTCCTTATTATAACATACAATGTACACTAAGTATTATATGTGGAAATGAGTATTTCCTAGTAGGAGTTACAATATATTCCAAACTAGAGTTAAGACATTGCAATTTGAACAGAATGCAAGGATACAATTGGTGCCAATGACATTGATGTTGTAAAAATATATAATCAGCAGTCATAACTTTTCTATTTTATAGAAAAAAATAGATCACTTTACAATAGTAGTTTGACTAGATTGGATAAATCTTAGATTGATGATTAATAACTTCTGTCGAATTATTTCCAGGTATACAAAGGAAATATTTTCATGTGTTAAATTTCCCCAGAATTGCACAATCAATCTAAACGAGATTAGATTGATCCAGTTGAGATTACAGTCAGAAAAATATATAATATTGCAGATTTTTCAATTTTAACCTTATCCATACTGGGCAATTTTACACATCCATATCCTATAATTTTCAAACTTTTTGGCAAAGTGGAGTTTTGAAAATAAAGAAATAGGTAAATGAGGATGTTTTGCAACACATTATATATATATATACACATATTTAAAAATATTTATTTATAGGAAAATATCAATAAAAAATTTGCTTCTTCATATTCATTGCAAAAAAATATTTATTGTAATTCATGATTTATTATATAAGACTAATCAGCAACCCTACTAATCATTGCTACAGTGGTTAAAGGTAGAACATAGTTCTGAGCTTGCTTCCATCTTTAATTGTACTCAAAGCAAAATATACTATTCATTTAAGAAACCCAAAAATCAATTTATTATTTAGCCTGCACTTACTCATTTACTCATGCACTTGTGGAAGAAGAAAGATGGGAAAATTATATAAAGTGATTTAATTGGTTTAGAAGCTGGATAAATCTCTACATAATTACATGACTAAATAAATCGAAAAGATACATTTCTGTTATTTGAAACATTTTGAAAAATACCTAATGTATTAATTTCTCAACATGATTCAGAAAAAAAACATATATCAAAAATATTATAGTATAATCATCTAAATAAAAATTCAATTTAAATAAATATCCCCAAAGAATTAAAGAATTTAATCTATTTTGAAAACTTGGAGATATTTTTTACATAAACAATCTTTTTTTAACATGGTTACATGACTGCATCATAGAGTGTACAGTAGTGAATATAGGACTAAAAATTATAAAACAATATTTTAGGAAGAGTCACAGAAGCTTATATTGCTCTATTTTTTGTTGAAAATTTACAGCAATGGTGCTAGACGAGTGCATATTGTGCCCTTCAGTATATAGTAGAGCAGTATAGATAGGGCTAACATTTAATTAAATTCTATATTTAGATATTGTTGTAATAATATTTAGATTTGTTAGAAAGCTCATCATTATCTCTGTTGATATCAAAATGACAAACTTATTAAATATATTGCATTAAATATATCTATTTGGAAAAAGGTTTAGAATGAACATATAAACTTTTTATGAAAGATGCTATTTTTAAAATTTAACCCTTAAAGACATGGACAGAATCATGTCCAATGATAATCATAAATAATAAATATTCAAAATTATATTTATATTTTTTCCATGACCACAGATCATTTTCTCTGACTGTTTGAAACTAATATGTTACTATTAAAAACAGATTTTTTTCTGGTAATATATGTTTTATCTTATTTGACATACAGATATTAATAATGAAATAATATAAACAATGGATAAAATTATGTTTCTTTGGAAAGCAGAAGGTTTACCTTGTTTTACATAAAAATATTAATAATGGAATAATACAAAAAATGGATAAAATTATGTTTCTCTTTTAGAATGTGGAAGGAAGTATCACAACTTAATTTTCTGTTTCAAAATAACTTCCAAGTCTTCCTTGTATGACTCTTTTAGCTGAATTTTGTAAACAGAGTGGCTTCTAAGACATTCCTGAATCATCTCCTTTGTAATGGGAATATAAAGTGCACCACCAGCCAATTTTATCTCATCATATACCATCCTCTGTGAAACCACCATCCTTTCTTTGTTATCCAGAAGGATAATATTGGCTGTTAATTGAAAAACTACTCTCAACTGTGGCATTTCTATTGGGAAGCAGTAATAACATCTGAAATATTTTAAAAATTGTCTTTGATATAATATTATTATTATAAAATTGTTTAATAAAAAATATTTCATATTTGGATAACTGTCCAAATCTCTGAGAATGCTTTGTTTGATACAAACAATTCAAAATAAAATGTATCGATATATCTCTCTATAGTTACAGTTGCAGTTGTAGTTTAATGTCATATCCAGGACATCAAAAACCATTATGAAGTAATAAAAATACTTACAGGTATTAAATAAGGCATTTTGACTTGTCAGTAAGCATGGTAAAAATTTCTGAAGAAAATATATAGCCTATTAATCAATATTAAATTGAAAATTGAAAATTCAACACTAAAGTATATATATCCAGAAAATTAGAAAAAATAAAATAAATTAGTAAGCAAAAATTTTTAGGAATGATCTTAAATTGTCTGACTTTTTAAAAGTTCAAGAGAGAACTTTAAATTCACAGACTTTCCATGACCAAAGTGTAAAATCCCTAATTCCTTGACTCAATAACCCTGGGAAGAAAAATCAATGGACAAGGACAGAATTTATAGTCAAAAGATAATGCATAAAATAATAAATATTTTATATTTTATAATTTTTATTAAAAAAAAATTTCTATAGACATGATGTATTGTAACATTTATGATGTTCAGTGACAGTGTATATGAAAAGGTGATTTTATTCAATACTCTTAATTTAATCTGCCTCTTCATTAAATCTAGTTGTTTAACAAAGCTAAAGGCAGTATAAGAAAATTACTATAAAAAAAATCTGAAAATGACAATTTTAAAATTAATAAAGTCAATAATATCCATAGAATCACTTTTTTGTATATGTCAATTTTGAAATGTAAGAACGATTTTAAAATGAAATAGTCAGATCTATAAATCTATTATATAAAATATTTTTAAAATGCATTACTGTGACATGCATACTTTAAATTTAATAAAAGAAAAACCTCAAATAACTGAGATTTTCGGAAAGTTCATAAATGTTTAATATTTGCGCAAAAATTAGTTTGCTTTCAGTCGTTATGCCTGGCATTATATGGGTTATTAAAACAAGGAGATGTTTACATAATGTGTAGGTATAAATAATTTCAAATAGAATTGTATGTAATAATAATATAAATTAATACAATATTTAAGATTAATTATAAGTAATAACTTTATAAAATCATAATATATAGCTTGAAAAGAATTACCAATGGATTTTAAACGGTAACATAAAATTTCAGTATAAAATAAAAATATATTTTTGTTGTCAAATTTGAGTGAGAAAATATGTAGAAAACGGCAATATTAACTACATTGTGTAAATTATATCCTGTTATAGACGAAAACAAAATATATTTTTAATATTAATAGATGTAGAATATATTTAATAATTTTTTAATTAATGAAGGAAACGGGATTCTAGTTATATGAATCATTTGTATTTTTAGTTATTTAAGTAGTTTTCCAATTATGTATAATATTTCTGCAGCTGTGAGATTTACTTGCTTTGATTTTGATAAAATTTGACAACGTTATAGGAAGTATAAAATGGTTTCTTGCGCACGAGTTTTGCAGTACCAATTTTCGTGAATTTAGTCAGAGCGTGTATGAGGTGGGCATATTTAACTGGAATTCACCTCTGAAAGACTTGATTTTTAATGTTATCAATCTTATAGCGATTAAATAAAAATACTGACTAATTTATTCATTTGTACACGCCTCCAACCCTCAGCGGAGAGTAAAATTTTATACTACATAATTTTTGGGGGCGGCGAGCGGTGATAACCCCAGTCAAAATTGACTTTACGGCACTGAAAGTTATTTAAATGATGTGGCTTAAGTATAAACAGCAGCTAGTATATTAATAGGTAATTCAATTATAGGTATTACTAATATGTAAAAAGATAAATAAAGACATGTTCATACTATAAAATATTGTGGTATTACAATTTGAACTGTCGTTCACAAAATACGCTTAAGAAAGTGGTTATTAATAAATTATGAATATAACTAAAAAATATAGAAAATTCGTATTTAATAAATTATATAAACTTCTTTTCTTTATATTAATAATTATAACTTTTATTACTGTGGATATTTTTTTTAAATTAAAGTGTATACTACTAGAGAAATAGCTATGAATAAATAATATATATATTGAAGTTTGAAAGATTTTCAAAATAGGTTAAACATTAACAATAAGTCTATCTGTAGCATGTTTTTTTAATTCTAATCTGACGAAGCTACTACATTGTGTAAAAACAAGATAACTTTTGTACGTTGAATATATTTTTTCAAATACACTTTACGATACATGTTTAAACTACTTCTAAAATAATGCTTTAAATGCAAAAGTACTATTTGTGATAATACTAAATTATATTGAGAATAACAATTACTTCATATCTATAACAAAGTGCACACGTCAAAAGCTAATGTTTACTTAAAAATGATATTTTACATAAAAAATACATTAATTCCAATAAAAAATTAAAACTTGTGTATATACAATGATGTAAAAAGTAGATTCAATGAATATATAAAAAATAGCAAAACTGGAAATGCTTTAAATATATCGGAATTCTAGTAACTAAACATTATTAAATAATTCACAACACAACTTCACGGCCTGCATTTGATTGAATCAATTCCTGGTACATATTTTATCAACGACTCATAATGGAACATATTATGTACAGAATATACACAATTTGGATGTACGCATGTCAACTAAAAAGCCGGAATCCCTAATCAGAATCAGAGTCAGAAGACGAACTGGTCTCTTGTTGGCGACCCCTCCGAGATAATTTGTGACGTAAATCTCCTCCCGATCTGACTGGCTCCCTGGCTTGTCGAACACGTGGTCCCAGCCTATCAGCTATCGGGGCGGCGACAGCGGTGTCATGGGATCGGGAAGTTACATGTTGGCGATCAGCCAATCGCGAATGAACATTCAAGTATTGATTGGAACCGACTCGTGCCCTCATTGGCCTGAAAAAAACAAGAGCAATTAGTCGTTGCAAGGCATAGAAACTTTTAGTTGTACATGACAGTAACTCACACTTTCCGCTTCTGTTGGACTTGATCTGCCACCATAGCCATGGAAACGAGCATCCTGCGTGTACCACTTCTCTCCTCATCCTCACTACCCTCCCGCTCCTCGGAGTCCAGTCGAGCTCGCTTCGACCCTCTGCCAACAGGTCGACGATACCCGACAGGCTCCGCATCGCTGTCATCACTGTGCAGGTTGTCATAGACAACGAGATCACGCTCTTCGGCCACAGCAGCAGCACCCTCTGTCGCCCGAACCTCGCGAATGTCGGAGTCGGGACCGTTCCGGAGGTTGCGCATCCGGTTTCGTCGGGATTTAGAGATGAGTCCGTGCATGCCACCGTAGTTGGGGTTCCCGTACTTGAGGTAGTAGCTGCTGCGACGTTCCGCTCCACGCGATTTCACATCATCTGCAGCCAGTAAGTCACTCATTGTCAGTATGTATTAATAGTTCACCCACCATGAGAATCATGCCTTATATTAAGCTAACAAAAACGATGAGTGAGAGCTTTTAATATAACATACTCGACTAGACTCACCTTTATCAGCATATCTCAGAAAAAGAGCTTTGATTTTCTCAGGCAGAGAAAAGGCTTTTCTCCATTTTCCTGGCGGAGACTTATTCACCTCATCCGTCTGAAACGAAAATTACATTGCACATAGAAAGGTAAGGTAACAAAGGTAAGTTGATACAAATAACTTCAGTAAATTGGAGGCGTAGGCTCCACTAAGCGCCATATCAGATATCTCTCCAGTAGACTAACACTCGCTCTGCATCCTAATTTAGTTATACACACGCACGAGTTATGATTAGAAATAATATAAATGATCCCGTTAGCTCATACCTTCAAGATTACACAATAAAGACTCAGAATCTACATTCAACTCACTTATAAGAAAAATGAAAAAACGGTATTTCATCTTTATTTCATTATCTATGTATTAAAATGGGTCTGAAAAAACAGTCAAGAATGTTTAATTGGTGGAGGAGGAAATTGAGTTTTTATTAAGTCATATTATGGAAACCTTATTTTAGAAGATTAAAGCATAAAAATGATCTTGCGAGTACAGCAAAACTTTTCTAGAAAACATTGACATGAGAGAGAGAGAGAGACCTCACCTCAGAGTCAGTGTCCAGTTCACCGTCGTCTGAGCCAGCATCACACCTCTTCGATGGAGTAAAGGCTTCCTCCAATCCTTCTGGCAAACAGGGCTCTGACAGCCCCAGTAAAGCTCTTAAGGCGGCGCTCTCCTTGTCAAAGACGACATTACCTGATGGTTAAACAACATGGATGTCCTGTTTTACGAGATTAATTGTGATTAGAAAACAATTGAATTAGTCTTTATTGCGTTTAAAAAATAAGATAACTTTTCTTTTATTGTAAATTTCAAAGAAAAAAATTCAAGCAGCCTAAAAATATTCCAATAATATAAACAGGTGCAGAACTAATTGTTTAAGGACATATCAATCACTCAATTGTCAAACTGATTTAAAAAAAATGTATTTCAGATAACAATAAAAAATAATGGACATCATAAATTTCAAGACTTTTACATCATATACTGGAATGGATTTTTGCATATACTCGTAGAAATAATGTCTTATAATTACACGAATATCTTTGACAGAAATATATCATTCTTCTGCATTAGTTTTCTGTAAATAACAAATTTCTATTGAGAAATCATTCAAAATGAAACTATTTCTATATTTAATAATACATAATGAACTATCTTACACGAAGCATCATCAATCCATTCAATATTAGTAGGAGAATATTCCAGAAAGTAACCATTTAGATCGTCAGTACTCATTTCGTGTGTCCCCCAAACATGCAGTGTGTCAAGCCGCGTGCCATCAGCAAGGGCTTGGTCATGCTCTTTTAAGCCAAGAGAGTGGTATAACTCCAGGATGGTTCCTTCCAATATCAATCGGCAGCCACATGTACAATCAAGTTCCTGGATATAATTGTAAAGATGTAGAAATTAAAAAGAGAATACATTTATAGATCTAGAAATGCAGACAATACTTATAAAACATTTTAAAACATTTCAGACATATTGCTTAAATTCCATTTAAACTAATTATTTTTTATGTTTAAAAAAATGCTGATTATAATATTTCACAATAAATTTAATTATATTATTTTCAAAAAATGTTGGCAATATATTATATTATACATAAAAAGTAGTATTCTAATTTAGTTTCTAAAGGGCTGAAAGCAATTTTAAAAATTTATTTTTTACAATGAAAAATAAAAAAAACAGTATTTATGTCATATAGGTATACATTAAACAGTATAAGAGAGATCACCTAGCAGTTATTTATAAATAGATAAATAGATAAACAATTAAACTTTATTGGTTAGAAAATAACACATGTGATGTTCATAATGCTGTATAAACAGCTTAGGCAGCAAATAGCTTAAAAAATAATGCAGGCATAAATGTTATTTTGAAATATAGATTGATTTCATTAGATTTATACATAGGTATTAGAAGATAAGAAAGGCTTCATGTCTAACTAATTTTATCATAAATCGAGTTATAAAAAGCAAACTAAGTTTATAAGTTATAAGTGTATGGAACAGGGTGTTCTTCACCAACAAAAGCCACTTCAGACATTTTAGCATTGCAGACTGGATCAAGGTTTGGAGATAAGTAGGCGAAATATTGATGGAGAGAAACATCTGGCAGAAAGTCCAAGGACAAGGTGGGTTGATGCATGTGTGGGTTCAATTTAGTCTGGTGGTAGCAGTAATCTCAACATTCTTTTGGCTCCTGTTAACCAGAGCTTACATTGGTACCCTTTGGTTATTTCTAAGAGAGTGAAGAAGCCCTTCCAGTCAATTCTTTTCTACAGGATGACAATGCACCTGCACACAGAGCAGTATCTGTTCATGATATCTTTCAAGATAATGCTGTGTGTCTGGACCATGCCCTAGCCATCTTGCTCTCCTGATTTGAATCCCATTGAGCATGTCTGGGATTATCTGAAGAGGAAGACCAATGCATGGGAGAACACAGCTCTACTACCTTACACAACTCAAAGAGTGGAACACAATCCACAAGTTTTTGTTGATGGTCTCATTAACAACATGCCTTGGCTTGTCATCTGGATGCCATCATTTGAGCTGAGGGTGGACACACCCAATATTGATTAACCCTCAACCCCCCTCTATCCCAACTCCCCTTTCATACCTCACTTGAGAAGATGTCACAGACCTTAATTCAAGGCTAACACATATTGATTGATAAACTAAAAATAAATATAAAGTTAAAAACAGTAATATAAAATTAGGTGATCATTCTTTATAATGGTTCCCACACAAAATTAATTAAAATATTCCATGACTCTGATCTAAACTCTGCAGATGCACATCTAGCAGTAGCAAAGCCTATAAAATCAGCACATAGTGATGAGAAATGTTGAGGTTATATTTCTTATACTGTATCTACATGGTTCAATTTTTTCCTTTAATAGTTGAATCCAATACTATGTTAATTTTTTCTTCAACTTTCAATCATTTTTCAAATAATTTACTTATTAACAATTAAAAATGAAAAGAAGAAAGGTATTAGTGTTGTGTGCTCTATACTTATATATCAATAAGAAAAAAAACTAGAATGCAAGACACAAATACTATAAAAGTATTTTAAATTCCCTCAATATTTAGCAAATTAAAACAATTTGTTTTGCAAAAAAAGTACAATTGATTGTATCATGGAATATACACACTTCATTTATACTACAGATATATATACAGTTATACTTGTACTGCATGTATTTTAAGCAAATATTTATTAAGGGACATAATTCGAAAAAAATTGAATATAATCACATTGCATAAGTCACCAATCACAAATGCTCTCTATAAAACGAGAATCCAAGTCCCCCTACCTACCTTATATTTAAATCCAGTCCACTAACCACAAATAAAATTACAAACATTCATACCTGTTAAAATTCTATTTAGCTAAAGAGAAGCCATTTTTAGTATTTAGCATCATGACATAGTGAACTGTGATTGAGTCAGAGAGCCATTCCAATACATCTATAAACAATTCAATAAAGTAATCAATGCTCATAAAGCTACTGTTATATAGTAGTAAACTCCTATAATTATAGTGGCTAACTATCACCTAGCTAACTATCACTCTGGTTAACTATCACCTGTCAGTGTAATAGTTGGAAAGTAGCATTTTTAAAACAAAATATACAAGTTGGTAATTAGGATTCTGCAGTACAATCAAAAATACTATTGGTTGACTTTACAGATGACTCAGCAGATAAGAACAAAACTGACAGTGGGTTGCATTCATTATCACAAATAAATTAAATAATTATTTATTAGACTTATTATAAACCCTCTACTCCCTAGATGGCAGGAATGTATTCTCTTTTCGGATATTAAGTGTAAATTCCTTCAAAATTATTTATTTATTAATTAAAGTATACCATCAATCGAAAAATATATTATAATATATACATATAGGTAATTCAATTTTAAATTACTTTGATTTCAGCAAAAAATAAATTTTAAAATGATTAAAAATACATTCATTTAGTATCATTTTATAAGTCTAATTGATAATTGTATTGGTATTTTCAGTTTTAAATTTTAAACTAATAATATAATATTATTAGTACTACTAATATTAATATAATATATATATATAGTTATATTAAAA